>WOGP01000022.1:0-33790 GCA_015342065.1 Leptinotarsa undecemlineata
GCACAAACTAACTGCCAAGCCAAATTTTCATTATATCCATCAATAAAAAAAAATTCCATATGTCGCGAACTTTATGTGTGACACTGTATAATGTCAAAAAATCAAAATCAAAACTCTGCTTTCCTTTGCCAAGCTTTCACTTCTAATGGGAAGTTTCTTCAGGGCAGTAAAAATGATTAAAAAAACAATGAATTGAACATATGAATCGACGAAAGGAAGTTGAACATAACTATTTATACGATTTTACATTTTTATTCAAACTTAATTTTAGTACGGATCTGCTATCGGCACCGATTCCCCTTACCCCACTTTAGGCTTCACTTGCACGTGTATAAAACAGTGATGCTTATGCAGATGCTTATTTCCTTGGTTTCCATTTCCATGGTCAGAGTTTTTTCGTTATCACACCACTTACACAATAAAAATAATTTAAAGCATAAATAGCTTTACGTCACACCAATTTGTAAGCATCTTTTGGGAGTAGTTGAAAAACTTTGGACTAGAGTAAAAGTGGTCCTGTGTTCAATTTTCCAATCTATTTGAAATTGAATATATAACAATAATATGACGAATTTTTGAATTATTTTTAAGGTGGTTTTTGTTATGAAATATAATAATATTACTCTCATTATTCGGAATGAATGATATACCTATTATTTTCTAACAGGACATTCTTTGAAATGTTCAGATGGCAGCATGATCTATTCAAATTTAAAATCTAATACGATAGATATACAAAAACAATCTGTAATAATTGTTAAAGTTGAAAATTTGATAGGAATAGATGATTGAAAATACTAAATGCAGGGGATGTGATCTAATTGAATTATATACTAGTCGTTTTTTTAACGGATTCCACTATTGCTATTTCTGTAACGGTTATATGATGATGTCTACAGGAAACGGTAAGACCTATAAGGTCGGTTAATTGGACAAAAGTGAAACTAGAATAATATCTTTTCAGATCGAGAATACCAGTGGTTGTTTTTGAAATATTGCCGAATTTTCTTTTTTGACTCTACCACCTGCATTTCGAATGATATAAAAAAGCAAATACACTTTTTCAATATAACGTCTCATATTTGTTAAGCGTATGAAATTATGTCATTGAATTGACCGTTGGAAATGAATTGAGGAAGTTAAAGACGCCATTTTTATTGTGTTATAGGTATATTAGGGCCGATGAACTAAATTCATGAATTATACATTATCGATAAAATTACGCTTATATCTCTGATATATCAAATACTAGTTGTAGGGTAGGACACCCGGCATTTTTAACCGAGAGTTGTGTAATGAAATCGTAATCGCTAACAGAACAGGTATAGCTTTGTGAACTTAATGACATGACGAAAATAATAAAACATTACCTCTAACTTCTGACTAGGTGCAACGTCAATAACATCTGGAACAACTTCGTGCGCCTCCATTTTATCGTGAACTGAAAAAGAATTCAATTCCTAGGTTAAATTTCATGCAGTAATCTATGTATGTACATACCTAAATCACTACACATCACTAAGTAAACAATACTTATCAATGTTAAAAGTAGATAAACTAAAGGACATTGTACTCGCATCGTAACAATAGATATATGAATAATATGAAATAAATATAATCAATAGGCTGACCTGAATAATAGCAGCTCTCTATATTCTCTAGATATGTTTTGTTGGCGCTAATCTTATTCCTGATTGGACATTGAACCGTTCCCTCCAACAGTAAGCTGTGGCTATACGCTCTCCCTTCTCGATATTAGTTGTGTTTTGTTGGCATTTAGTCAATCCCGCCAAAAGTTGTTCGCTATATCTGCTCGATGTATTTTGATCGAGCAGACAAGGCGAGTTCTTGAATTAATATCCGATCGATTGCTTCAACCGAAAGAAATGCGCTAACACTTCAAATGGACCAATAAATGAATAAATCGGCGGACTCTTCATTTATTTAAGAATATGTCAAGAGCGAATGACTGGAGTGGGAGTGACTGACCTGGAATAAGAATAGTGTGAATAAAACACACGTTCTGAAAGCAGTTCTTTTCGTTATTTCCACTTTTTATAATGATATCAAGGTGTAAAATCGAATTGTTAATATATTTTTTCGTGAAATCAATATACGAAGGTTCTCAAAGAAAGAAAGAATGATGCCTTCTACTGAAATTAAATTCTGGTAAATCCTTGGCTGTATTTTTGCCTAAAGAGTTAGTATTCAAGTAAATAGGTACTAGAACCATATATAATTGTGAAATGTGTATAAACAGTTGGTATCAGTAATTGATCATGTGTTTTCTTTACCAAGCCACTTGTAAAATTGGACAGAAAAGTCTGTGATTTTCTACATTCTGTTCATTTACACACCTTCTTTGAATTATGTTTTCTGGTTTAACTCTTGAATATTGACGTAATATATATTATTTTCAAGATAGAGTGAAGGTGAAGTTGTCGCCAAAAAGGTTAACTTACACCGGGTGATTCTTTATGTCGGCTCATATAAAAAATGAAGTCGGTGATGGTTTCTGGGAGAAAAAAGTCGAATTAAATATTTGTAAACACCATCCTGTATAGCTGAAAGGTGGCAAGGTTATTTTTAATTTTTGATGTCCTTGAATTGAAAGAATTTGAAAGATATTGTGTTTTTAGGTTATAATTGAACAAGTGTTTAATGCTGCTCGTTTATTATTGTGGGAAAATATATTCGGTTTGGATACATTCGGGCCCGAGAGCCATTTTTACCTGACGGAGTACAGTAGCGTACTCTATAGTTTTTTCTAATACACTACACATCTCTTCCTCACAGAAAATATACGTTAATAAAAGTAGTAGACAGTAATAAATGTCAGTTTTTCTTTCACAATAGATTAAATCGTTCTGGAAGTTTCAACTTAATCCATCTTCGCAGACATCTGTCGCTATTACTCTGGTCATTTTCTGATATGTCGGTTCAACAGTTACTTGTTTCTATCTCTAAATTAGTATTTTCTGGTCTTGGTGGTAAAATACCGTCGTTTACAACGTTAGGACAATTTGTCTTGATTAGGTACTCAGAATTTGACCATTTTCTTGGGATGATTGAGACGATTCTCGGTCTTAACTGGTTGAAATGCCTTTATCAAGTCGTTTCTTCTTCGTCCGGTGATACTAAATATGTTCTAGATCCATTTTTTTAATATGCTCTTTTACTCATCTTTGAGAATTTGATCTATAGTGCTTCATCCACACTTTCTCGGAAAATGGCCTTAATATTCCTTATTTGTAGTGTTTCTTTTGTTCATTTTGACTTTTATTCACTGTGTTTTCAACTGATGAGAGTAATAGATCAAATTTCGATGGCAGTCCTCGGCTCGAAAGTAATTTTGAAGGTATCTCGCCCGTAGTAGGGTGAGTAGTGTTTGAAAACTGGACAAAATACCTGTTTATTACAAAATTTACATCATTTGTACCTTCGCTATGAACTTTCTAAATTCCTTTCTCCATAAGTTTAACAGCGCTTTGGGACTGACCGTTTGCTAGGGGGCTGTAGGGTGGTCCTGTTAGATGTGCAATGCCACACTCTCAGAAATTTTTGAAATTCGTCAGTACAAAATCTTGGGGCATTGTCTGTACATATATCTTTTGGCAAACCAAACCTTGGGAATGCGTCCCGTAAAATTCGTATTGTGACGTAAGCTGTCATATCGATCCAACACTCGATCCATTTTGATATTGCACCTTCTGAAACGAGAAAGTATTTACCTAAACAAGGTCCGAAAAAATCAAGATGGAGCCTTGTCCAAACATCTTTTGATCATTCCCAAATGGCTTGATTTGTCTTGAACTTGAACTTGAACTTGAAAATTTAGCACAAATTTCGCAAGAATTCGCGATGTTCTCTATATCTTTGTCAATGCCTGGCCACCAAAAGTAAGATCGAGCTAGCGCCTTCATTTTCACTATACCTATATGGGATCCGTGTAATTGTCTAACAATATAATTTTGAAATTTTCCCGGAATGACTATTCTATATCCCCAAAGTAAACACCTTGCTCGACGTAGAGCTCGTTTTTTCGCAAAAAATATTGTTGCATATTTGACCCCGTTGGCCATCCATTGAAAATGTAACAAATTATTTTACTCCAAATTGGATTCTTTTGTGTACTCCGTTTTATTTGGTTGAAGTTTAAAGATAAATTGTGATTTGATAGGAAACTTAAATATGAAATACTATCGTATTTTTCATGATAATGTAAATATGATAATTTTTGCGATGCTTTCGCTCTCACCATTACCTGGTGATCGTGAAAGAAAATCTGAACGATTATTTTCAGAATTAACAAAGTGTATTCCATAGTCAAGACCAGATCCTTGATATTATACTTGTGGCAGATGGCATTTTTGAAGAAACATTCGATGCGTTTGTGACTTTTTCTCTCACAAACACTATATCCTACATTCTTTTCGTTTACACATCTTCGAATGATGTTCTCTGGTTTAACTTATAAATGTCGACGTAATATATTATATTCAAGATAGGGTGAAAGTGTGAAATTTACATCGGATGATTCTTTATTTCGGCTCATATAAAAAAATAAAGTCAGTAATGGTTTCTCGGTGAAAAAAGTAGAATTAAAAATCTGTGAACACCACCCTGTATAGCTTAAAGGTGGCAACGAGAAAGTGATATTCACTTTTTAATTTCCTATATCAGACAAAATCAAAATTGAAAGGAAATTGGAAAATCTCGACTTCTTCGAATGTTACAATCGGAATTTTCAAAAGGTCTATTAAAAAAGCTCTAACTTTTTCCTAATTAAACCGACTTTGTATCTCTTTATATTTTTCTAATTTTTCATGTTCATCTTCCTTATCTGGACATAGAGAATATATTGATTCCTTATATAACCATAAAAATCTCTTAGTTTTTTTTTTGTTTGCTTGACGAAACCTAAACTCTATTCAAATCATTAACATGAGGCATTTCATTATTAATTAGGTACCTAATTTATTCATGTTAAAGTCCAAAATGTGAACCATTAAACAGTTTATGCTTTTTGACACTTATGCATACAAACAAAACAGCATAACTTGTAATTCACAAGAGAGTTAATTTGAACTATGCAAATTTTTATTTCAAAATACCTACACGAATTTGTTGATATAGCACGAAAATCAATTTAGTCTTGGCTTATTGACATTTGATATCAGTAATTTTCAGTCTATTCATAAAAAAACGTGTGCGTCTCGGGACACCCGACAGAAGTGATAACTTCTAAGTTGAACTTATCAATATTGGCATTGTTTAACTTGAGGAAAACTTAGGTTTACCTAATTTTCTCGAGAGAATTTATCTGGTTGAAGCTGAAATGATCGTTTCTCAACTTCTGAGAGTTGTCGTTCGGATGCGGACGACAGCTGATTAACGGAAAAACAGAGTTTAAACAGATTTTAAATTAATTGAAAAGTTGAGGAAATAACATGCAAATAAATAAGTGTATGTCTTTTAAATAGAATACTTGCATTTATAAGATAATAATTGTAAAAAAGGCTCAAAAAAGTTAAATTTTTTATAATCAATTGATTAATTATTAATCATCTTCATCTGCATCACGAACTAGTCTCTGTGATCAGCTATGATGGCGTCATGGCAACAGAATTCAGAGTGGGGACGGAGTGAAAAAGTGAAAAAGGAATAGAAACGCGGAGAGGGAAATATAGGTATCACCCAGCTGCACACATTAAAGTTTATCGACGAATATTTGTTATTTCGGTTTGCGGAAATCGTCAGATTATATATTTTTTGTTATCCTTGAATTATTTCCTTCAAAATAAAAAAAAATTGGCTACGCTCGAGAATGTCAAAATGACGTTATTTTTCATAATTTTGCTGCCCTCCCCTTTCTTTACGTTACTCTCAAATTGTCAAATTACTGGAAAATACACTTTTTAGCATGTAATTAACTCACCCTACCTTAATCTGGCGCGCTCTAGAATTTCTAATGATCAATTTTTTTTACTAATCTGATCCTTTATCGTTCACGGGCGGCCTTATATATAAGGCTCAAATTTGATGGAGGTACTTTACTTAGTACAAGGTATCTCCCTGTATATTAATATGCCGCGCTTTAGTAAATCCTAAAATCCCCGCTTGGGCTCCCTTATGATAAATTTTATGTATATTAATATGATAATGCAAGAAAATGTTATTTATTAATGAAATCTTTTGTTGATTATTTTATGTATGTACATATATTATGGCTACCATAAGCCAATTGTTACTTTTGTATTATTAAATAATGATACAATAATGTACATACACAAAATTAATCATTTTTAAGCCACGTTTCACATATTAAAAGAATATTACGTGCTTGCTGGTTAGATTTTTATAATGCTTGTTATTGATACATTGTATAATGGTAAGTATTATATTATTAAACTTATCTTTCGTTAGAAGATTCTGTAATGTTTCGAGTATCATCTTCTGCTTGTTTCACCGAATTTTTAATCACTTTCAAAAGCAGTGATAGTTTTAGGATATGCTCACTGTCAACAGTATATGCCGATCGCAAACTAAACATTGAGACATACGAATAGTTCAAAATACGGCTAGCGCTGTGGGTTATAACAAAATTGTTGTCTATCGTTGCGCGTTTCGCTATCCAAATTTGCACTATCAGGAGATGACTAAGACTTATTCATTTTCTGTTTCTACCTCAATGTCATGTTTGAAAAAATTTATAACAGTTATTTAATAGTGATTCTTTACCCATCCATCTCTAGGAGTGGGGAATTGTAAATATCATATTGTCAATTAGCAGCCTTGTTGAAATGTTGTTGACTTCAAAACATTACATTGTTTATCCCACAGTGGAAATTGGTAAATCTAAAGTTATCGTCAGAAATATCCTCTGTGGTGGTCAAATGAATAATATCTACCCATTTTCTTAAATAGCAAAAGATGTTTCTGGATAGAATACATTGAACCAGATTCAGAATCAGATATACCTATGCTAATAAGTATATCGTTTTTCATTTTTTGCGGCTTTTATAAAACCTATAGTGTACTATAATGATGACATTTATTTTAAACACAGAAAACAATAAAGTAGTAGTTGCGAAACAAAATAATTCAATTTTTGATAACTGAGGCAGACTAATCTCCTATACAACGCCTAGTACCAGACAGGGTCAAAATATTTTATATCATAAAATGGGACTAGGTACAGTGGTACTGATATTCTCTGAAAAAATAAATATCGAGGGGGCATTGTTACTCACCACGTATACAAATATGAAAAATACGTCAATAGTTACACGAGGGTACTAATATCACGGAGAAACTCAAAAAAATATCACACACCTTTCAATAATATGAATAAAAGAGTGTTTTGTAATTAGCAATCCTTCCAATCTTTAACAAATTATTACGTCTATGGCAAATATGTATATTACTTACTGAAGTCTACTACCTACACTGGAGAAATTCAATCTGTTCAACATGAAGATTGATATATTGTTATGTTCTAGCAAACAGAGCCGGCTTCGTACGGGCAGCAGATCACATATGTCTACATTTATTTATATCATAGCATCACATCAGCTTGTCCACGAGGGTTTCCGTTTTTACCTCAAGATAGTGCTTTTGAAGATATGAGACCTGTAAGTTAAGCTCTCTAGAAAGTTCTAGAATAGTTTATTCAAGACAGTCTATAGTTTATTCAAGTCTACTCAACAACAGAACATTCAAGAGAGTTCTAGGGCATTACACAGCATTCCGGAATATTCTGGAATGTGTTCGAATGTTCTAAAATGACCTGGGATATTCGAAAAATTCCAGATCAATGTGGAATGTTCAAGGAAATTATAAATTGATGTAGCCCTATATCCGTATATCTTACATCCAGTTTTTACCTGAATGGCGTGCTTTTGAAGATTTCTGGACTTGAAGTTTGGCCCTCTAGAAAGTTTTAGAACAATCGAGAACATTTGAAAGTATTCGATAACATTTCTCATCGGATAGTAATCCGGGATGATAAACCTCTGAAGAAGCTAGCCACTCGTGCCAGCGAAACGTCAGGAAAAAATTCCAAAAATCCACGGCCTTCAAACCCGAAAAATAGTGACACTATCTTCGAAACGTTTTTTTCCATGGGCTACTGTGTTCCGGCCTGAGAGTATCTCGCTCCTCCTCTGCATTTGTTGAATCCATTTTGTGTATAACCTGTGACCTTGCTTGTTTTCAACAGATAACTTAGTTTTTCAAGAGTTGTAACAAGGCTTTTTGAAAAATTCAGTTTTTCCATTCAGTTCTGAGCTGGAATTTTTTCGATATTTTGGTTGACTTCTTTGGCTTCACCATTTCGCGCTTGAACTGATGTCTTTCCATTTTATTTCGACTAGACGTTGGCTGCTGCCTCTTGATAAATATTGTATATTGAAAGTCAAAAGTTCGAGGAAGTTACCTTTTGCTGGTCGTGTCGCTATTGATAAGACCGTCGTAGATGGCCTTTTAGTTTTATCACCTGCTCAGCTAATTTTCTGTTCATCTCTTCTATGAGGTAAATAAGAATACCACCAATTTTATTTTCATCTGTGGCCAGTTCGTTGATCCTGATGAATTCGTTTTCGACCCGTCTTACTGTGCCACTGAATGTCTGCAGTTCATCTCATATATTATTTTCAATCTTTTCACTGGGTAAGTAGAAAGTGTTATTGAATAAGAGATAAAGTTTTATTCTAGTATTGTATATTATATATTCAGTTGAGTCATACTTTCATTTATATTTATAATTCACTGAATAAATGGCAAAAGTTACAAAATTGAAAAATTACAGCCTGGTAGCTTCTGAACTCGTAGAAACATTTTTTGGATATTCATTTTTAGAATTTCGACGTGCGCTATAATAACCGAAATTTGGGTCAGTCGGGCTGATGACATTCTGCCTTGGACTCTGGAAAAAACGACATTCGGTTGTGTCCAGCCCTGGAGATACAGGCTCTAGGCATTCACAGGAAAGACTCGGATCTGATGAAGCTTCTGAGGAGTATTTCGGAACTGACAGCAAACTTTCAGTTGATTTAGTGGGTTGAAAGTACCTGTAAATATTAAATATTTAATATTTTCGTCGTAATAGATCAATAGTAGCTATATTTATCAACATGAGGTGCTTTATTACCGACTCCAGTATTTCTGCTGCGGTATTAACAATAAACCATTTTTGCCAATTCTCTTAGAGATATCGAATGTGATGTAGGGATTGAGTGCTGAAATTACTGACTCTATACATACATGTAGATCTGCTTGATCATCAAAAGACATGCATCGTCCGAGAGAGAAAAAAATGAAAACATATGGAATCTAAAATAACTGTGCAAAGTGTACCCAGACCCAGTTCTGATTATTAAAATGGTTGGTGATACTTCCAAATTGCATGATTACACCGGCTTGTTCCGATAAGGTAAAAACCTTGGTCGGATAAATGCAGCATGCCACCATGCTTGTTCCATTGCGTCCACTCATTTATCCTCATCCCACGGTGTGGGGAATAATCATTGGCTATTGATACCAGCGCGTCTCGAAGTCTTTGCTGCTCCGATCGTGACTCCGGCCATGAAAACCTATGTTCTTATAATAAAAATTATTATTGACTATGACTATAAATATTCCCAAAATCTAAACGAAATAATCAATTGTGATTTATATGGAAACTGTATTATTCATTATGAATTATTGAAAGGAAGATGTTATTCAGAATGATGTATGTTTTGGGCGCCGTGCTGGTGAAATAATGTTTTTTTGGCTTCCCATATGTATGCTGCAAAATATTCTTAGTTCTGATAGAAGATATCAAATAGTGGAAAATCATGAAAAATGAGGAATGAAACTTTCTATGAATTGAAAGGGTATATTTTTTGAAGATATTAATTTTTGGGAAAGAAAGATTTTGGCATTCTGCTTCTCTATCTTGATACTAAAATGTGGGAATCTTTCAAAGATGGAAATGAAGAAGGCTAAAAACTTTCCACCTAAAAGTGTACCCTTTCAATTTGAAGAAGATTCCTATGGCTGGGATTCGATTAAATAAGCGAATGAATGTTATTTACGTACTGTCATCGCTGACATGGGTGGATTCAACCCACCCCATGACAAAAAGTCGTAATTATGAACGAATTGAGTGTTTACTCTTATAATGTTTTTCGTAGGTTCAACGTTCTTGTAAAAGTATTTGTTTCGAAAGTTTTTTTTTTGTGTAATTCAATGTTTATATGACAATAGATGTTTCAATAGGGGTTTTCCTTTCAGTTCGTGTCTGAAAGTTACTTCTTCGCGTATATAGAGTTAATTTTTGAAATTGATTGCTTCTTTCCTTTCTTTGGAAGATTCCCACATTTTTTGGATGGAGAAGTAGATGACCATAAACTTTCTTTCTTGAAACTTTCTACGTTTTTTAAAATTTTTATTATCTATCAGTATCAGTAACTATCGTTACTGCAATTTCGTCCTATATGGACAATTTCAAACTGATACAATAAAACTAAAAATTGTTTATTGAGAAATTTCGGCCACATTGTCCCACAAGATGGTATGCTAAAGATGAAAGGTCCTTCACACAAGGAAAATGATTCGACATTTTCAAACCATTCTTTGGAATACAAACACAAGTTCCAGAATCTAAATACGGAAATTTTGGTTGGAAACTCAGATATTTGGACACTGAGGATACATTACAAAAACACAATTTTATCTATTTTCACGATATATCTTTATTGTTGAGTAGTTTCGGCTATTACACCATTTTCAAAACTCTGAAATTTTGAAAATAGTGTAATAGCCGAAAATAGTTAACAATAAAGAAATATCGTGAAAATATACAAATGTGTGTTTTTTGTAGTGTATCCTTAGTGAACATGAATTTTCATAAAATAAACAAGTCGTCAATCAAAGAAGTGCAATTATTTGGAATCTTTGAAAATCCATAAGCATAAGCATTGCGGATGTAACCCGCTTAATGATCAAATCGATCTTGTTTACTACCGGTTTTCAAATTAGCGTACCCACATTGACACATGTAAACACATTTCGAGTACTTGTGATATACTGTTTGGAACCTTTGGTGATATAATGAATATTACTGATGTGTTATCTAAACACCAAACCATTATTTTAGAGATCTCGACACGTGTTTCAATACCAAGTGATCATCTTCAAGAGGAATATTAAACTTAATCTACAAACGATGTTGTCCTTATTTATACCATAGATATATCTGCTAGGTACCTGAGTCTCAAGTGTCTATTAATTTCACAATGTTGCCTTATCTACTAGTCTTATATTAATTTTACAGTGTGTCCTTATGTAATAGTCAGGTGAATCTGATAATTGAAATATTAATTCAACAAGCTATACTGTTAGGTATTGATCCACCATCGTTAAGACACTTAAGACACAGGTACCTAAGAGACGTATCTATGGTATAAATAAGGATAACATTGTAAGGTAAGAAAACTAATAATAACGACTTGATAAATGTTCTAGGTAAACTAACGACCGAACAGCAGATCGCCCAAGCGGTACTGGCTGCACTAATACAAACACCTGGACAACGTTAATGCCTGCACGGAGTCCATAATCGCTAAAAACGATGCCACCGAAAGGAAAAACAAGCTTCTAGAACTGCTATCACGGCTAAGCATATGCGTCATGGCAATCCAGGAGACAAGGATACGAAGTAACAAGAATTTCCGCATCTCTGGATCACAACATACAACACAGACAGACCAGAGGGGCGTCACGCCGCAGGGGGAGCGGCGCTATTAGTAAACAGAACTAGCGCCGCATGAAGACAGAAAGCCAGAACTACAATTCAGAGACGCAATAGCGATCAGAGAGAAGCTGAAACGCTATGAACAGCTGAAGATTTCGTCGGTTTACCTGCTTCCGTAGGGTAGACTAGAAAGATCCGACATAGCAGAAATGTTACCAGATCACCATCCAACAGTATCCATAGGCGACTTTAACGCGAAGTCACGCAACTGCTACTGCAGAAATGGAAACCAAAGAGGCAAAGACCTAGCCAGGCTGCTACAAGAATTTGAGGCCACCGTGGTAGTTGCTTCAGAAGCCGTAACACACTACCCACGCCCACGGCAATATCAAGTCTCAGAAATACTCGAGATCGCAATAGTACAAAATATCAATACTACGGAGATGGAGGTACTATAGATGAATTAAGGATCGTCAGACTACAACCCCATTCTATTTACAGAGAGTCATCGACTGGACGAGATTTCAGCGCACCATCCACAATGCGATGAGAGATATACTACGCATCAAAACATCGACTGATCTGGAGAACGCCACAAACCAGGATATCATCCAAACCATCGAGAAAAGCGCGCGAGAATTCCCAACCTAACCTACAGGACCACCTCGCACCGGAAACAATGGAGCTCATAAAATTCAAAAGACGCCTGAAGAGACGATATCAAAGGACACGCACACCAATGGACAAAAGGAGCATATACAGGTGCAGCAGACTCCTGCGAGAAGAACTGCGAGTAATACGAGAGAGACAATGGACAACATCACCTTCAACGGATAAGAGATTCCGTGGACCAACAAAGTTAGATACCTGCTAGACAAAATATTAACAATTAGGTCTCACGTACGGTAGAGAATAGTAATGACAAGATCTGCCCGACAAAATATATTACCAATAATAGGTCGAAGAAGCAACATGGGACTGAAAGTGAAGCTGCTGATGAAGGATAAAGAATATACTACTTCCAAAAATCCTGTATGCCTGCAGTGTCTGGGGCCAGTGCGTAGCGACATACACAAAACAGATCCAGTCGTTTATGAACGCGTGCGAAAAGGCCGCTGTAAACGCTCCAAGATATGCACCGAATAGGTACATATTCCGGGATCTAGACCTGAACATGTACTGAGTAGACGCATATATGAGACAACATGCAGAAGACGCGTTTGACAGAATTCGAGCGCACGACAATCCAGCGCTACGCGATCTACATAATGCATTGAACAGGGATGACCTCCAGATTCCGAGAGAGATAGAAGGCCAACCAAGCAGAACCAACGTCCACCATCGAGAGTCGCCGTCAGGCTGCTTCGGTAAGTGTAAAAGTTAGTTAAGAGATAAAAACACTTCCTTTTCAGGTTCATCGAGAAGCACTCTACCGCGATCTTTTTTTAAACAATAGTCTCCGGTTAGTTTTTGGGGAGCCCATGCAAAAATTCAGTTAGAAAAGCCAAGATAAAACATAACATTAGTTTAGAAAGTAAAAGCACCTTAAGGCTAACTTTCGACCGAAGGAGGTCAGATGTCAACCTTGCTGAAGTGCCTATCAGCAAGGATTGGGGTCCGCACACGCAATAGCGTGGGGGTGGAAGGAATGGGATATTAAGTTTTCCTCACAACATTTATTTTGCGGGCGGAGTTTTTACCCCAGGGAACTCAACCCGTAGGGTATGGGGGTATATTTAGTTTAATTTTTCTCTTGAAGATGCTCACATGGTTATCGAAACACGTATCGAATGTTAAAATAACGGTTTGGTGTTGGAATACAACTCCAGTAATATTCAAACGCGAGGTACTCAAATGAGTTGAGTACCTCTGTTATTACCTACAGTGGTGTTTAGTTATATAATGCTAACATTATTATTTATTTTCAGTTTTATTCTATTAGTTTGAAAATGTCCATATAGGATTAAACTGCAGTTTCATTTTCCATTTTTCATGATGACTTCCTATCACATAGTAACGGCTACACCAATCAATTTATTGAATAGTGATATGTTTCAAAATATTTAAAAGAATAGGCTATATCGAATATGAAAGAATGAGTCGTGCAGGAACAATATTTTATTGCAGTGGTAGAAAATTGTGAGTTGAATATTGTAGAAATGAACACAGATTTGAAGATATCGAAATCTTCAGTTGCCAGATTTTTGTATTTCCTAGTTAGACCAACCACAAAAATAAACTCACCTCCGATGGGTATGTGGTGTATACTGTGGTTGACCGGGACAGTTACCACCAGTCTGCTTGTCTACCCTAATGTACTGTGTACCTTGTGCTTTTGTATGAGGCCGACTGCTTTTCTGAGCACATTTGGAAGAGGTGTCTAGGTATCCGTACCCAAATCCATAACCACCAAACGCTTTCGTTGTCAAATTGTCCCAAGACTTTGGTTTATTCACTTGGTTATATTGAACGTAGATCGTTTCTTGATGTTGGGGTTGTTGTGAGTATCTTTGGTGATCGCCATGTTTATTAGATTTAACACTTAACTGTCTGGAAGTATCACAGGAACCGTCCCAATAGAGGGTGTCGGTGCTTAGAGAAGTTGTGTAACTATTAGCTGAGCTTTCGGCTACTGTAGTAGGTACTACATTGCTGATTTCGCTAGAAGTACACGAGTGTAGACTGCACTGGCTTACTAGGCCTGCTCCGATGTGGAAATACCTGTAATAAAAGAGAAGAAAAGTTTGTGAAAGATAGAAATATTTCAAAATAAAGTTCCAATGCCTCGATGAAAAAATTCCCTTTTTCTGATTTTTTTCCTGAAGGAACTGAACTTTTTTTTGAAATGAGGGACATACCTTATTTTTTGGAGGAAGAAAAATGTTTCATTATTGAAGAATTACAACACAATCATAATCTGATTTCAATCTGCTCCCCCCGAAGAGTTGGATATAACTTTCATGAGATTCAGAAGTTCTGGCGGGATTTTTTCAATTTCTAAATATGGGAATTCCAGTTAAACTTATAATCCAGTTTAACACTTTATCAAACGTCATTCCTAAAAATCTGATTTCTTCGAAATATCAATATTATTATTGTGAAACTTTATATATTCCAATGATTGGATGTTTATTATTCAATTACGCAAAAACGACTGAACGGATTTGTATGAAATTTTGCACAGAAATAGTTGAATTCAGATTAGGACATGAGAAACTATACTGATTAACGACTGTTATCAATTTATGTCGACACTATACTATTATATTGCGGAAGTGTAGAAGGACCACAACCTAACGTGTTAGGAATCACACGTCGTTAAAAGGTAAGACCTCATTAGTCCTTAGCTCGCACAAGTTTCTCAACTTCTGAGTTGTCGTTCGTATGGGGGCGACAGCTGATTAATGGAAAAACAGATGTGTTCAAACAGATTTTTTTATTTTTCTGACTTCTTACACAATTAGGTGAATCCAAATAAATCACTTCTTTTAAACACCAGAAGTGCAACACTCTCCTGAACACCACGTTTCCTCAACAAAATTGGCGTCTTTAGTAGATGAAGTAGACTAATTGAACTATGATAGCTGTCCTTATTTATATCTAACAACACAGGACAAGATATGAGGTCTGTGAAACAAAAATTACCTTGTTCAGACTGAACGAGCTACCCATTGAAATTTCGTTTAAAAAACATGAAGGAAATATCCGATTTCGATGTTCAGAAAAATCTACGACCGCCTTAGAATAAATGAAATTGTTGAGACTGGTACGTGACCCTAGATTTTAGGATGCTCTCGAAAATTTGGAAATAACAAAGTCTTAAGGTGCGTAATCACAAAAAAGCGAGCCCAAGCGAACAACACGGGAATCCCGTTCACACTAAACGATCGCGAACAAGTATTTTTTTTGATGTACCGCCTTCTCCTCGATCTTTTCTGAACGCGAACAAGCATACGTTCGCTCGCTCGCTAACCCGTACTCAACTCATCAGACGATTATTAATGCAGAATTCTCGTTCACTCTTGTTCGCTTTTTTTGGCTCGTGCTCGCTTTTTTGGTGGATATCACTATTATATGAGAACTATGAACAATGACAAAAGTCCCATTCCAAACATCCCAATATTTTTCTTCATATCAATCGTCCTGTTGAAATTTGCGGAAACTTTCATAAGAAAATTTCCCACGAATGTCTAACCGAAATCACCGATATGTATCTGAAAATGAAAGTGTACCCTGTTGGATATAAATAAACAGTTAGAATTAGTATACTACATCTGCTGAAGACGCAAACTTGGTTGGTGAAACGTGCATCGAGAAGAGTGATGCAGTTCTTGTGTTTGGGAGAAGTGATTGTTTTGGATTTATTATACGCCAGAGTTAGGTTAGGTTTATATAATAAAATGTATAAAGTACGAGTTTGAAATTGAAATTTTTCATACTTTATCATGTGGTCTGCTAGAACATGTTCAACAATTACGTATTTCTCCGTTTTCATAAGGCAGCAGCTACGCTTGTGTTCTTGTATCCTGGTGTTGATGCTGCGTTTGGTAGTTCCGATATAAGCTGAGCCACAAGAAGAGGTAATCCTGTTAATTTTTTTGTTTGACGAATCGCTGTCCTGTCTAATTCAACGCATTAACATGCACGACTTCATAGAGCCATTCAGATCTTTAAGTATCTCGACAATTTCAACTTCCTGAGAATGTCTATTGAAATGGATTTATGTCCAACGATTCAAATCCAATGTGAATCGCTACTTTCGCACAGGCACCGCTCTTAGAGCACTTCAAGGGTTTTTATGTAATACTTGTGTTTTATTCTAAAAAAAGTGGAAAATATACAGTTATCTAGTACTAAAGAAGGCGATGAATGGACTAGAAAACAACTCCGATCGACATCCCACCAGCACCGTAGCTGTCAACAACGTCGACCGATCCGAACAACAGAGCAAAAGTGTGTAAAATTTGGCAGTGGCCATTCACATGGATGTCCCACTCTCAATCCAACCACTATCCCCTCCATAAACCCCACCATCATCATCACCACCATCATTCTCTAAAGTTATAAGTATGAGTGAGTACAGAGCTCACCAGTCAGTCGTTGCTGAGACTACGATATACAACCTTCGTCTTCTCATACCACTGATACTGCCGCAGTAGCACACGTTCTTTTCAACCATGGTCTATCGGCCCGGATATTATTTTCTCTGATAATTAATAAACATATTTCGTTGCTTACCTTCTCGGTGCGGAAAAGCTTTGAGGATTTGCAGTCGTCTGCGATGACTGGGAATGTGGCCGAGATCTAGTCTGTGGAGGATCAGTCTGAGTTTCCTCAGTCTTCGAGTCTCTTTTTCTATGGTCCTTATGACTACGAGATCTTCTTCTGTTGGAAGGAACGCACCGCGGATCACAACACGAACTTGCTAAATCATAAGCATCCAGACTGGTATTATCACCGTTGCTCGAACCTGATTGTACACAAGGATTGCAGAGCTGTCCCGCGTAACTTTGACAGAGAGCGGGAGGTTTCTTTGCTTTTCCCATGCTGCCTGCTATATGGGTTTGATTGCCTCTGGACTGTCTTTGGTCGCAAGGGGTCTTGACAATGAAATTTTGTTGTTCTTTATAACGGGGCGGTTCGAAGGTGAGGAGGTATTCCCCGCTGCTACTGGTGGATGGGTGAAGCATATACCTAAAAAATGAAATGAAAATAATTGGTAAAAAATATTGAATTGAAGCTTTGTAATGCCCAATCCGAATTCAAATTCAATATTAGAATTAAAAGTTGAAATAATGTTGTATTCTAGATATATATTTTTTAAACATAAGCGAGTTAAGAAGTGATTTTTTGAACGAGTTCAATGATAATTATGATGTATATCTTTCGGAAGAGAAAGGTTTGGAACTCCCATCTTCTGGAATACTTGCAAATCGACAGATTCGAAAAATAGGAACACCTGCTCAACACTTAGTTTTCTAATAATAAAATTAGTAATCAGTTGAAACATTTCAAATAAGGTTGGTACGATAACCCCGATAGTTTCAATTACATTCCATTTTGATGAGCTCATTAGTTCATTCTTCCTCTATTAGTAGATTGTAGTTACCTATACATCGCAAGCCCCTTGCTCGGGAGCTCATATGATACCTTTTAAAAACGTATGATGTTTATAGTTCTGAAGTAGAAATTGACTTTCATCAATTGCAGGTGGTGGATGATGTGAGTTAAAATCTTAGAAAAGTCAAAACAAGAACCCAATTTGGGGATAATTTGTCAAAAGTTTTTGTAAGGCGGTCATAGGTAAATTTTGATATTAATTACGACTGGAATGTGTTTGTTTTAACCAAACGCCTACAAAAATGAGGAAAATATGCGAACGTGATAAATTCATGTAAGGCCTGCGTGAAATTAGTTTTTTGTTTATATCAAAAATGGTTATACAATTTATCATACTGTATAAATTCTCATGAAGGCTAAAACTCGGTTTCTACTCCAAGACTATGAAAATCGTACAATTTTAAGAGTTATCAAATCTATCTTTAAAATTTTTCTTGGGCTCTTATTTTATTAGACTGGAATTTGTTTTTCTTATATACTTCTGAAGTTTCTTAAATTTTATTGGTACAAGAGGAAGAATGAACAAGTTGTCTATTCTTGAAACCTTTAGAGAGAAAAATAGAAAATTATGCAGAATTGTAATTTTGCATTTGATTTTCGTTATCTGTCGATAAAATAATTTATTATTTTTTGTTAAAATATCTTAAAGACGGCTTTATGAAATTCTCAAAATGAACGTCGTTAATTTGTTTTTTGGGAGGTGGCCATGCGCTAAAACAAAGGAAATTTGATGAAGTATTCGCATATATTTTTTTAATAGGTAACGAGTGTATTTCAAATAGCTCTGTGGAAATGGATCATACATGATGGTCATTGTCAAGGCGAAAGGTTGAAGAAATATGAACCTAAACTGAATTCTCAGAAAACATCTTATATGCGCATTAATGTAGACAATCAAATATGACATCTGCACATTCCATTTTTTGACATGTGTCAAAGGAAATACAGCTATTAGCAAAATGAGATTGTTTTTGCGTTTTGCAAACAGAAAAGGATTATTTCCGAAACGACAACCATCTAAAGAAATTTGAATAAAGAAGTTTGTTTTTTCTATTGAGTATACAATTCGTAAGCAAAATTTATGACTTATTGGACTCTTCACACAGAAACTTTTCGGGGTGAACTTTTCAGTTTGTCTTTTATTACACTTCAGCAGATTCTCTATGATTCAACTTCGTTTATTTCTCAGATATTGGAAAAAGTATTAAAAGACGTTAAATAACTTGTTGAAGAATCAAAAGTGTGCAGTGATCAGAAACTAGCAAGTTTAATTATGAAAAGATAGTAATACAAATTATGAAATTATGAAAGAACAAAAATTAATTGGCGTTCCGGGGCGACTTGATTGATTCCAGTGGCGCTTTTGCTTTTTCAACTGCAGGAAAACCCGGAAAAACCTGCAGCACCACATATTATTATATTTATTGGCAAAATATCAGTTTTCTAAATAACATACGTTTTGCGGATCTAGAATCTCGAACTATTCAGTAAAAACAATAATTTGACAATATAAGATGTTTAATTTCTGTACACCGCGGGTAAGGGAAACCATGTGACCTCGTTAGTTCTTAGGTTGCACAAGTTACGACTTCTGAGAATTGTCGTCCGTAGGGGGCGAGAGCTGGAAAACAGATTTTGATCTTTCAAAGAGAAATAGAGCTGGCGTAACATAGCCAAATCAGAGTGTCGCATATAGTTTTGTGTATCACTGAGAGAAAACAATTCTACGTGGTTAAGTTCTCATATGTCTGACAAATTTACTCATTCTTCAAACTTCGCAAATTTACCAGAACATCATTGTTTACAAACAGGTACATCAATCCACCTTCCGCTTTGTTGAACATTTTTTAATTATCGTCCTGGTCGTGTCTAGGAATTATGTCGGTAAAAATTCTCCTGAAACCGAGAGTAGTTTATAATTATGTAATAATATAAGGTTTACAATTACTCGTCTGTATCCAAGGTTGTTGATTCGTTTCATTTAGATAAAATATCTCGCAATATTCGTAGATATTGTTGAAATGCCAATTCGTGAAATAACTCGGTTTGTTGAAACAATGAAGGAACTGATGGTCTTCACAAAATCTCGTGGTGAACTGTGAAGAAAGTGATTGTTGTTGGGTAGATATCATATAGTTGATTGTTATGCAATCAGAAACTCCGTGATATATCGCTAAATGTTTCCATGTTATATTGCCAAAATATTTCGAGTATCGAAAAAGTTGGAACATAATGTGGCACTAATTGGAAGTTTACTGAAGCCTGATATATACTAATTTGTTGTTTTTAAGACCGCAAAAAAGTAATGTTTCTTGTTCCACTGCTATTTGATGGTCTTTTATTGTGAAGTAAAATTATAAGAATACACGAAAGTTCTATTAACTTCAATGTCCTATCATTTCATCACGAGAGGGGTGCTCTGCTTTGGTCATTTCCAAATATAGATCTACTATAATGGAATTGGCCGATACTTGATAAAAATCCATAACGTATTCGAACAAACACTTTATTGTGAAAGTTTCACTGGACGTGTTCCGCAATACAATAGCTTGTAGAGCGAAACACGTGTTGCGTTTTTGTAAAACTGTTTAGTTGTACTATAAAGTGTTTCTTGAACATAGATCTACTATTTACTCCAGAAATTTTTACATCAAACTCGGAAATACGTCTAACACACTTAGTGAAGTCAGATTTTACAATTCCGCTGATTTGAAAAAAAAAATGTCGCTTTTCAGTCGCTTCTGACACTTAATTGAACAAGATATTTTCATGTACTTTTCAAAAGTCTACAAAATGAATAATTTAAAACTGCATATGATATAAACCATTTTAAATGATTAGGTTGGGTTGGGTTCGGTTCAAAGTGAGTGAGTCTATTCGACCCGCCGCCGCAACCCGCAAGGGTTATTCATGGCTCACACCTATTCAACCCAGCTTCTTAACGAAGCCGATTAGTTTCTATGGTGAGTGGTTTTTTAGGTCAGATGGTAAGAGTACGGATCTGCTGAACTCTAAAAACTTGATTCGTTCCCCAGCGGGGCAGGCACAGAGTATATGTTGTGCAGTTTCATCATTTTCTAGACAGAGGCGACACACACTGTCTTCCGACAGTCCAAGTCTTTGCATGTGATGATTCAAATGACAGTGACCTGTGAGAAGGCCTGTTAGACATCGTAGTTCATCCCTACTGTAGTCCAACAGTTGTTTGGTATTAAGTTTCAAAGGGTAATAAACGCCTAGAAGTGAGCCAATCCTGGAAGATTATGTAAGAAGTCCATAAATCTTCCTGCCATCTAGGTGTTCAATCTTTGTTTGGCCAAGCCTAAAGTAATACCAATGACAGGTTCTGATCCGATGAAGCAGCCTCATTGCCTTCCAGGCCAGTATGGCCAGGAATCCAGACCAAAGACAAACTGTTAGGTCTTCCTATCGAGGAGAGTCGTTTTTGGCAATTTGCTATCAATTTAGACGAGCCAAGAAATTTCAACGCCGCTTGACTGTCCGAGAATAAAATAAGTGATTAAGTGTATGTTTATATACAGTGAGGTCCTAAAGTAACTGATACATTCATTCTCTACATAATCACGAGTGTGAATGAAAAATCCTGAAACAGGTCAATTTTTATATATGAAAATACACTTTCTCAATACAATTATTCAACCGCCCCTTCAACCCCCTAGGGGTAATAGCTACCCTGTATAAATTTCAAATGGAAAGGGGTAGCGTATCATATCGGGCGTATCAGAGGGTTTTCAATTCTCTATTTCAGCATACTAGCACGTTTTGATTTTTATGTTTGGATACTGAGGAAAAATGGTAGTTTATTTCATACAAACAAACAGCCCTCGAATCAAATATCTGCCACGATTGACAAGTCTATTAGTTATTTTCTCGTCAAAAAAGTAATGTCGGATCTTTTTGTGACATTTAAATGCCATGAAATGGTCGTATTTGAAATTTGTTAGTTCGTTAGACGTCGTTAATAGTTTGCAAGTAGGTATTATTCGTTTCTTTAGGAATTTCTAAACATTAATGAAAATTGACCCAAAGAGTTGAGATACCAATATTGATTGTAGTAGGTGATAAAACAAGAACGCATTCTTAGGTATACAGAAGTATCCCGATCGTCACATGTATTTGGAACTGTCAAAGATCTTTCCAAACCTGGGAAATAAAAATTGAATGGCGGCAAGAAATTGGATGTATTGTTAATTTTTGAAAAAAACCCACAGACACCTACAAGAGAAGTAGGTGGTGATAATAATGTAAGTAAAACTTCTGTACCGGGAATTTTGAAAACACATCAATATCATCCATATAAAATTCAACAACATTAGGAAGTGAATTTGCATTCATTACCACATAGAAAATTAATTTATCCGTTACTTTAGGACCTCAATGTATGTTCATATATTTGTTCAACCATAAAAATGGGCCATATTGGCCCATTTTCGATAAAAGTTCGATAAAAACCCTATATTTTCGTTAGTTTTCCGCGAAAACAACCGATTTGTTGAAATTCTAATACTCATCTTCCAAACAGAGCATTCAATTTGAAAACCCAATTTTTTTTCATGGCTCACTCTTCCAAAATTTGAATTATCGAAATTAAGGAAAATTTATTTTTTTCGTATTTTCAATAGTAGAGAAGATAGGTGAAAAAGAAAGTATGAACTTTAGTAAAATGACTGGCAGAGTAAACTTTCGAAAATGAAGGTCATCAAAAAAGTAGAACAATATAACATCGTTGTTGAGACTTCAAGATCTAATCTTCGTATTCGCAGTCGACGACTATAGCACCGTCACAGTAGCAGACGATGCAACAAGTTCATCCGACCACGGTCTACCAGCTCGGATTTTGTTCTCTTTAGTCGTTTAGGTCGTAGGAGCCTATGTTCTTATAAATTACTGAATATCATTAATGCAGTTATTACATTATTGAATAATGGAACAAGATTTAAAGTTGTCAACCTCGAATTGAGAGAAATTAGGCAAGAGTGATTTCATCGTGGCTACTTTGGATACGTAATGATTCAGAATACTGATGATATTTCATTGAGGGATATCATTAAGAGTGGCATAGGGCATACCATCCAATTCCGAACCACTTTATTAAATATATATTTTTTAATTTCTGAACTTTTTCAGCATATCGTCTTATACGAAAGTTTTTCCATAAATTTATGATAAAACTTATGATAAATTTCATTTCACCATCATGATATAGGAGAGTTAAGAAACTTTGTTGGTTTAGTTGAATGGAGAACGAGTAGTTTCCATAAATTTTCAATTGTCATTTTGTAAATGAGTCAACACCAGTGTTTTGCCAAGAGAGAATATAACATAGTGCCACTAAAGGATAAATTGAGCCAATTCCAAGCAATTCTTGTTCTTTCCGGGGAGAATAATATCTAGGAATATGTGTAATTGATGACTTGTTTACTTTATGGTAATTCATGATAACTTAAATGAAATGAATAAAAACACTTTTGTCTAAATACCACTGGAAAATACCACACAAAAGTGTTTTTATTCATTTCATTTAAAATATCGTGGAATATGTGAATAGTTGTTGTATAACGAATATATTCAATATGTGAAAATTCTTGCTCTTTGCCATGCTCCTTGCCTATTTTTTAACCCAAATAGAATAAATAATAAAATAGGAAAGATATTTTTTCTGAGAGACTGAGATCAACAGAAAATCACACCTAAGACTTCTCACTCGCCTAACTGATCATTCAACGATGATGTTTCAAAAATTCAATAGTTCTTCAAAATTTTATTTTTGAATTAAAAAAATCAGGATCTGTATAGTTCGAAATATTGAAAATCTTAGCTCAAAACGAATAAACTGACTAATTCCTATCATAACTACCACCTCAGGTTTTTCCGAATAGTAGATTATTGATTCCTAGATGCTCATTAATTTACACAAATCCAAAAAAGATTTGTTTAACACGGCGACTACGAACTCACATGTCCATATTTCCTTGATAATTACCAAATAAGGTTTCCTATTGGAAAATGAAACGTTTTTACTACTGTTTCTTATGTAATTCTTCAAGACAAAACAAAACCGCCACGGATTTTACTTTACAATAGGTCTCCTTAGTAATTAGCAACTGAAAGTTTTCTAAGATTGAGAATATTGATATGAAATGTTTTCAACAACTCTTCTTGTGATATTTTCACAATTTTTTTTAATCGGAACGATTTTTCCTATACACTAATACAGAAAAATAATGAATAATATTGTGAAAATCGCGCAATGAAGGATTGTTAAAGTCAATTCCATCAAACAATTTTTATGAATTTTTGAAAAATAGTCAGAATAGAGAGTATAATAGAAATCATAAGAAATTGAATAATGGCAAATTACAGTATCAACAGTCTATTATCTTTTGGTACAGATCACTATTGTAACTTTCCGGCGTTAACTCAAAAACTCTCAAAATAAAGAATACTTCTGAAGTTTTTGAGGAAAAAATATTTTTGACTTTCTACTTCTCCTTCTTCATACAAAAAAATTTGGAAAACTCCTGACGAAATGAAAAAAAAACCAATTAAGTTGATAATTAGCTATTTACAAAGATGTGTAGATCATGCATAGATACAAACTGAAAATAAAAACCGTTTCCAGACAACTACTGTCACAACTACTTCATTAACATTGAACTACATGGAAGAAAGAGTTCTTTCGAAACAACTATATACTTTGAACATTGAATTAGGTATACGAAAATCGCTCTTTCCCTTTCAGTTCGTACTTTAAACAATCGTCATGGAATTGAAACAAATATCATTCAGTTGAAAACTTAAAAGCTGTTTTGGCAAAAACTAATCTCTCCTGAAAATATTTCCCTGCAGTTTATAAAATTATTTCTCAAAAAAATCATAATTATAGAAAACTGTTACTTGCTTACCTATACTGCGAATCTAAATATTGATAGGAAAAAACTAGAGGGGGCGTTGGCTGTTTCTGTTGCTGAGCTACTTTCGCCACATCTTCTGTCGAAACTGTTGGCCGACAATATGAATAAGATGACTGAGTAGGAGTTGGCGGACCACCATTATTTGCTTGTGAAGCCTTTTTTCTTGCTGGCAAACTATGCGTTTTCCATTTTCCCTCGAAAAGTTGCCTTTCTCTCAAACATAACCGTTCCAGTTCTTCCATTTTCGTTTGGAGTATTCTTTGAAGTTTGATATATCTCATATGTAACTCGACCTTCAAACAAAATAATAGACATATGTGAGTTCGTATTAGTTTGTTTTGTGATCTAGTGAAGACATTAAAAGAGTTTTGGCACCAACCTTCCATCTTTCAAGCTGAAAATAAAGATCCATCATCAGTAATATCTCTGCCAGCTGTGAAACAAAGGCCACTTGGACAGTCTGATGTTCAGTATCTTTTCGGAATTGATAATGTAGTCACTTTTTCAAACACAGATAATCTCTCTTGGAATTGAAATTTATGTGTATATAACTTGCTGAGCTACCTGGGGACTGGGGAGTTATTAAAATAACATCAGCCATATAATGCAGCAGAATCAAAATATCTTCAGTTACATAAATTATCATCAGAAAAATGCTTGGGGCCTTATTTTCAAATCAGGTGAACTGTCACATCAAGAGAAAATTCGGATTTTTTGCATTTCGGAGGACAATCTTTTATCGTCCGATGCAACTTTTATCCTCGCAACACTCCAGTGTACACTGGAGCGATACGATAGCCTATACTGTCTATCTATAGGATGAACAACGGAGGTAGTTATTTTTGTCAGTCGTCATGAGCTCCTAAGAGGAGGACGTTATTTTTTGTTACTGGCACTTGCAAGAGGAAACGAGAATCTAGAAAATACTAGGTACACCCATATAATGTTTGATATTGAAAACAGTTCTGCAGTGGTTTTCCGTGAGCTCTCTCAACATGAACAGAAATTCAGAGAGTTGTATAGAATGAGCTCTAATATTTAACATGTTTTAATGAGTTTGGTGTCAAGGGGACTGGAGAAGCATGGGTTCTGCATGGATTGTGCACTAGATTAGTTGCTTCCATTATGTATGCACGATTATGACTGATCGGTGTCAAATCAGGATCGGGTTGCTTATCGAATCACCTGTTGCATCACTTATCGTATCGCTCCAGTGGGAACCGCGCCTGAGAGACACATCTGACTTTTCTCTCGATATGAGAATTCACCTGCTTTGAGAACAAGGCTCCAGGTCGGAGGCAAATTTGCATTCAGGACATTTCTGTTGAGTCCGGCACCACCACTGCAGCAATAAATTGCTAATTCATTCATTTCGTGTCATTGAAAGTTTATCGATTTGGTTATGAATATATCCAACTAAAAATATGTTACACCATTCGGGATTTTTGAGGCGTGTGAGGTCTTCCTTTTAATTGGTTAGGGTTCTCGAAGAGTCAGTACTAACTTTCAAAATGGGCAAGGGATTTTTCGTACTCCATGCTGGTCAGACTTACTATTGATAGTTTTAGGGGCGAACATGTGGACCAAAAATGTGTCGTGTCCACAGCACGTATAACAATGATGGGGGTAGTAAAACTCACTCTAGCTAGTAGTGCAAAGAATTCGTAGATATAATCTTACCTTCCGTACACAATCTTCAAACAAAACCACCATTCTCATTCTAGTATCACAATTTTTGATGTAATTAACTAGGGTTTTATGATCAGCCTTCTCCATATCAGTGCCATTTATGGATAAGATGACATCCCCTTCTCTCATACCAGCCCTATACGCTGGACCGTCGTAGTCCACATAATCCACGTAGGTAATCATTTCTATTTCCTTTTCTTTCTTGTAATGTATTCCATAACTTTGAAGTGTAAATCCAAAAGATCCATTCTTTTTTTCTACGATGATTGTCCGTCGTCGTCGATCTTCCTCGGGTTTGGTGACTGTAACTCGGTCTGACTGAACTCTTTCCAGGATTTGTGACTAAAAAAAGTTGCTTGTATTAGCCTAATAAAAAAAAGTTATTCATGTATTCTATGTTTTAATTTTGAAATTATCGGTTACTGAAAAAACCAGCGTAAAGTTCATAGTTTTATGTGATGATCTAAATATATAAAGAGGAAGTCTCAACTGCTTAGTAATATAATGAGTCCTTCAGCTGACCAATTGATGAATCATCTAGAAAATCATACTCACTTCAATAGTATTAATTAAATAGCTATCATTATTAATTCAGGTAGCAATAAACATTAAGTAGGAATTCAAATGGAATGATAAACAACGCATTGTTTGAAGGTGTGTGATATTACCTACTTTCCTCAAACGATATTCTTGTTAACAGTTACACCTTTCAGAGTATTGGTTTACCCTTCTCTATACTAGTTCAGAATTAACAAATTTTAAAGTAAGAGCAGGTTAAAGATCCCAGAGTGTATTTCAAAAAACAGTTATCTTCAGCTTTTAGGCTATTATTATTAAATTTCGAGTATTATTTTTATATTCAACATCAAATGAAATAATAAAGTAATAACTGTTTCATATATAAGATTTTGTGGGAGTATTTTTATGAATGATCTCTGATTCCATTTCATAACGAAATAATAGGAAAAAGTATTTTTGTATAATTCAATGTTCATATGTAAGTAGTTATTCAGAAAGTATTTTTTCTTTCTTGTAATTCAATGTTCATGTGAATGCAGTTGTTTCGGTAGGGCTGTGAGTGAATTAATGATCTATATATCTTTGTACAGAAAAGGTAGAACTAGAATCTCTGGAGTAAAAAAACTCCAAAACAAACACTTTTCCCAAATACGAGAACTGTCATAATCTCCTCGAAGGGTGAATCAATCTGTTGAAATTGGCGGGAACTTTCACAAAAGAATTTTCTCCTGAATTAATTGATGTTTGTCGGAAAGTAAAGTGTACCTAGTTAGATAAAAATAGGGACCAGTTTTTGAGTTAGGAATTAGTTTATTATCTCCCGCAGAAGCCAACTTGGTCAGTGAAACAGGGTCGAGAAGAATGTTGGGGTTCTGGTGTTCTGGAAAAGTGCTTGTTTTAGATATTTGTGAATAGTTTATTTTAAAATTGATTCCTTTCTTCTTTTGAAAGTTGAATGAAAATGAAGAAGTAGAAAGCCAAAAAGCCTTTTTTCCTAAAAAGTAACGTTTCTTAAATAATTTACCCCTTACAATTTAACTAATTTCAAAAGTATTTTACCTGTATTCACAGATTATCTTAATCACTTCTTATGTATTTACACCTGTAACTTCTTACTAACTTTTTATTGATCTTCTATGTTGTTAAATATTTTTATTTTGGTATTTCTTCCAAACACACAAACCTTTCAATGACCAAATACTGAACTAGAGACGTGATAGATAACGCAGACAATGGATAAAAAATCAAAAAGAAACAATTGTGTATACGTAAATGATATACAGTGTGTGCGATTTCAAACTGCAACACCCTGTTATTTTTGAACCGATGAACCGATTTAAAAAAATAAAAATTCAAATTATAGTACTCGACGATCTCTATTCAGATATGTTTTGGATTTTTCTCATTTTCAAGGCCTACTATGACCTATTAATATGTCGAAATTTCAAGAAGAGGCTAAGACATTTTTTTATCGGAAAAGTAGATAACCATTCGATTTGAGCATATTTAAAACCCTTACATACCAAGATTTACCTCAATATCTCATATAGTGTGTTAGTTATATGATGACAAATTCCCAAATTCATGATTCTCTAACTGATCCTGTATAACAAACGGTACACTTTTAAGGAAAGTTGAAGTAGCCATTGAAATAATGAGAAACGCATGAAATATTCAAATACGAAGTTTTATCATCGTAACAGGTACAGATAAATGTCCCTAAATCAACTAAAAATCAAAAGTTGAAATATTTTTCCACATCGTTTGATTTTTTGGTATAATAATCAATTAACGATTGTAAAAATACCCCTTTATATGCTTTTTTAAATATTTGTCTCAACCCGGTGACATATTTTGGCAAAATTCGCCAGGCACTGTTTTTCATAGCAGGCTTTTAAATTAAGTTGTATCTTTTTTCGTTGTTATTATTTTGACAGTTAGATATCCTTTCCAAGAGTATTTGGTGAAGAGAATTATAGGGTTTTGCGAGTTTTCAAAATGGTAACTCTCAACTTAGTCGAGAGAAATGAGATTGTGCGTTTAATTGGTGATAATGATCGATCAAGGAGGGTGGCCGCGGAAGAATTCAACAGAAGACATCCAGATCGTGAACCGTCCAAACCGTCTCCAGGATCAATACGTTATTCAATAGAACCGAGAGAGTGAATTTTAGAGTATGTTCAAGAAAACCCGAAAAATAGATTGCGGCAGATTTCACGAGATTTACATGTTGTATATCTAAAATACGTACATGTTTGAAAAAAAAGTTATTCAAAACGAAAATCATGCACACGTTAGAAAGAGGCGATGAGGAACGAAGGCTGGAATCTGTTTCTTCTGCCAAGATGTATATTAGAATAATAATAACTTTCTGGGCAATGTTCTCTTCATCGATGAGGCAACATTTACCACTAACTGTGTGTCCACTCAGGTCAAAAGTTTTTTGAAAACAGTGGAGGGTTTTATAATTTTTGGGCAACGAATTTCTTGGATTTCATGGAAGAACTAAGCATTGAAGAACGCAGAAATATCATATTTCAGCAGACGGTGCCTCCATTCACAGTGTGATTGCTATGCGGCAATATCTTGATGAAAATTTTCAAGGAAGATGGATTGGAAGGAACAGCCCTTTCATTTATTGGCCCCCTCGATCACCAGACCTGGCTCCATTAGTTTTTTTCTGTGGTGATATTAGAGAGAAAGTGTTTATAGAAATAGATCACGAAATTTGAACGAATTCAAGCAGAGGATAAGACAAAACTTTGGTTAAATAACACCAGTCCAATTAAGGAAGACCTTTCAGAATTTGAGACGATGTTATAAAAAAGGTATAGATCTTGAAGGAGGATATATTGAAAACTCCAATAACTGCTTCAATTTATTTCTGTTGTTGGTAATTTTTCTAAGATTAAAAATACGTTTTCAACTTTTGATTTGTTGATTTCAATTGAACTAGAGACAACTGAAACGATTACAACCCTTTGTAACTTCGTAGCTGAGTATGCCAAGTATTATTTCATTGAATGGTTACTTATCATTTCTGTAAAGTTCATAAACTTTCGAACAGGGTTAGTCAAAAAATCATGAATTTGGGAATTTGTCATCATATAACTAACACACTGTATGAGATATTGGGCTGAAACTTGGAATCTAGATGACCGAAATATACCCAAATAGAATGTGGTATCCACTTTCCGATAAAAAATGCCTGCTGGTTCTTCTCGATATTTCGACCCATTTTGCAGATCATACCATAATTTGAAATTGTAATTTTTTTTTAATCGGGTCAAAAATAACAGGATGTTACGAATATTTTATTTTGACTGCACTTTTGGCTGCAGTACTGTCTGCTAAAAGGCTACAGAACAGTTTTGATATAAAAATTATCACTTTACCAGAGCTACAATTTATCATTTTTTAATTTTTGTTGGCAGCTAATAGTTTTTGTTCGTTATCGTTTTCCAACATTTATCTGACTCTATTGAAATCTGTTAAAATATGTTTTTCCGTTATTCAGCTGTCGCCCCCCTACGAACGACAACTCTCAGTAGTCAAAACTTGTGCAAGCTAAGGATTAACGAGGTGTTGCTGATATGATATAAAAAAAATTCACGAACAAAATCAGTGTTTACAGTATATTTACTGTTTATTGAACCATCATTTTGAAATAGTGTTAGTCTCTTTATGGTTGACACGTATCATTGGTTATAAAAACATGTTTCAAATCCACATTACCAGTATACCACCAATATGTGTCAAGATATCCTTGATTTATTCAGCAGTTGTTCCACTGTTCATACCGACAATTTCATAATCTGCGATAATGAAAAAATTCAACATTGGCATATTTGTCCAAATCATGACAGTGTAACATTGAGTATCGACACTGAATGTATTACGTTTTTATTCATAGTCATATATACGGTCATAATGTTGTTCTCAGATAAGGAATAAAGTTAAAAATACACGTAGAGGCGATTATACTTGAAGAAAAGGTCGATAAAGAAAATAATGAATGGGCTAATGTGAAAATTCAATCCCTTCAACACAAAATATAAAACTGGCTCTACCTATGTTGACAAACGATATTTAGTTGGATCTTTTCTTGTATTCAATATAGTTGTAAACTATAGGCGAATGTGTTGATATATAAAAACAATGAAACTCGTATTATTGACCTTTCCTTTCCCCTGACTTTGTTATCATTACTATGAATATAACGATTGAAACTCTAGTCCTTGTTATATAGCTCGTGTAATAGATAATAAAAATCAGCTTATGATTGAAAATCACAAATACATTGAAACAAACCATATTCCGAAGACAAGAATTTCTGCACGCGACAACTTATAATAAAAAAAAAACAATTATGTTTCGTTTTTCGCTTTGCGAAATCAATTTAAGTAGGTACTGAATAAAACGACAACTGCGGACTGTTTAGTATTACTTTCACGTTGCGATAAATTTAAACAAATGACTCATGAAAAATATTGCAAAACCTACTGGAGACGACGAAGTGCAATCGTTATCTTGTTCGATCTGCAACTGCGACTGACTTTGTGGATTCCTTCTCATCTTTCTCGCCAAAAAAACTATCAGGCCACATCACATCCAAACACTTTCACTGGGAAACGTCACGAAAACCGATTCCATTTCTCAGAATTGGTAAGAAACAGCTGTTCGATGGAAGTCACTGACGAGACGCCGACGTTGCGATGCCGACGTCGGCCATTTTGAGCGACGGCCTGCGTCGCCGTACTGCTCGAATGATCAACAGTTTCAGTTAATATACGCGCTTGTTTTTAGTGAGTGGTAAATCGTGTCTGTTCGATGTTTTGGGTAATGTTTGAATTGTGTACTACTAGTGCAACTACTTCGTGTATGGTTGATTGATAGTTTGGTTTTCCCTCTCTGCGTTGTAGTTGTACAGAGTGTGCCAATACGAAAACGTCATGATTAATGATTATTTTTTTGAATGAAATTAAATATTAGGTTGAGAAAGGTAGAGGTTACTGAAATTAGATGCAGGGCCTGTCGCTAGGCGCTTGTCATCACGTTCTTGTAAAGCAAAAAAGTGTTTCCTCTGCGACTTTATGGTATGAAAATTAAATTACATTTTAATAATTTGTCCTTACAGGTCTTTCATTGAGTCCCAACAAAAATCTGTAGAATATGAGTCAGGTAATCGAGAATAACACTTTTTCATAAACTACACCTTACGATTTGATTTCCACAAAGTTTGTGTGAGAAATATATCACGACATGTTTCGCTAACACAGTAGCTCCTTCAACAGTGATTTCAAATCACTGTTAAAGAAGTGTGTTAGCGAAATATAGTTTGTGGAGATCAAATCATGAGGTGTAGTTTATGAAATTACTATGGATATTCATCAAGAATCAAGTAACGGCCGAATCAATCAGAAAATCCGAGAATAATACTCTATAAAACGATAAGATGTCATCTTGGGTTGAACAGTCTTCTGTAAATCCAAAGTATTCAAAAAACCCTTTATTGATTTTCACTAAACAGTTTTACAAAAACGCAACACGTGTTTCGCCATACAATGGCTTCTTTGGGCGTGTCAAGCCATTGTATTGAAACTTTTCAACAACTGTGAGCAGATTAAATCAGAATTCAAATAAAAATATATAATTTAATAAAACTGGTCGATACTTGATGAAAATCCATATTGAAACTAATTAATACAGTTTATTGTATGATTTTCACTATAAAAGGTGTACCACGTGTCACGGTTTTTGTAAAACCTTTCGTAGTGAAAATCATACTATAAACTGTATTGATTAGCTTTTTTCAAAAAAATATAATTACGAACAATTACTTATAAAAATGAAGAGAGAACAAGCGATGAAACAACTGAACGAATCGAACAATAAACAAAAACAATCTGGCGTCTTAGAAATGAAAACATAGGTAGTAATAATGACACAAAAATGGCTCTTCTTGTCTTACATGAGAGCAGTTCAATAAATTTTTTTATAAGTGAAGCCCTTGACATGAATAATGAAATAAGCACACCCAATAATTCATTCTCAAACTATTTCCACCAAGTTCCAAGCAATGCTGACAACTCGATTCATTTCTATTAAACTGATACTGCCGAGGTGAATCAAGTCATCAAATCCCAAAAAACTACGGGCTCGCTTTATATTTACGATCACTCAGTGGTCATGTATAAAGAAAATCTATCTGTCCTACTACGACCAATTATATGTATTGTCAACTTGATTCTGAAATTTGATGTATTTCTATTAAAACTATAAATTGCAAAAATTATTCTGGTCTTTAAAAATGGTGATATCAATCTTCCTTCGAACTACAAACCAATTGCACTACTTCCAGTCGTTGCAAAAATGTGTATGAAAAATAATTGCAATAAGAATGATAGATTATTTAGAGTAGACAAATATCTTGACAGACATTCAGTTTGGAAGGAGCACGTCGAAAGCAGTGCTTGAATTATTCGATTTTTTAAAAAAAATTGAATCAACACTTGGCATATTCCTCGATCTGAGCGATCTTAGCGTTCGACTGCGTCTCTACTGACATTTTATTAGAAAAATTGAGATACTATGGCTTTGCAGGCATAGCACACAATCTGCTAGCATCGTATCCAAAAGACATAAAGTAATTAATGTATTATATAATGAAGGCAGCTTACGAAGAATCTTGAATGGTGTTCCCCAAGGTAGTGTGCTTGGACCACTACTTTTCTTGATTTATATCAATGACCTGCCAAATTCATTCACAATGTTATTTGTCGATGAC
>WOGP01000022.1:33800-43930 GCA_015342065.1 Leptinotarsa undecemlineata
GAAAAGCCAGTTACTCAGGAAGCTACGGACTGGTTCAATGCCAATAGCAATTGTGTGAATAAAAGCAAGACCCAAACAGTTATGTTCTCGCTGTCTCATAATTCCTCACATAATGCGAAATGTCTTGGTATAACTGTTGATTCAGAGATAACTTAAGAACCCCATAGTGATACAAAATAGCAAAAAATATATTATGCAATGTCTATGCAATCAGACCGATAAACAATTAGGCCGGTAATGAAGCTGCCCATACCGCTTATCATGCAATATTTCATATTTTCTTAACTTATGGATTGATAAACTGGAGCAGATCTATTCATATTTCGAGAATATTCATAATTTAAAAACGAGCAATAAATTTTGGTGCAATGATTTTCAGGAAAAATAAAAAACACGTCAACAATAGTATACAGGGGAACACATTTTGACATATTCACATTTGATGTTACTTCCCCTGTCGCACCCCCAGAGCATGTCACCATTTCTTTTTACATAGATCACCCTATATGAGCCACCATGATAAGCAGATTTCAACAAAGTATGAAACATAGGGTCTGAAGCCTATGGTTCGAGAGCTACAAATTATTTGAGTTGGAAACGAGTCACCCTGAATCACTTTTCAAACAATGATTTATAGGAAAAATAAAAAAAACAGATCAACAATTATACAGGAGGCCACATATTGAAATATTCGTTCTAGAGACAAATATGGAAGCAAAAAGAGATTTTTTATTAATTTTTGAAACAAAATCTGATGACTGGACAATGAGAAGAAAAAACAATTTCTATCGTAAATGTTCGAAAAGGTTTCAATCAACTTTCATACAATGGAACAAACGAGCTTCCATTGCCGCCCTCACATGTTTGAGAATCTCGGGAGTTATTTCTCTGCAATGCCTCATTATATTCTCAAGTCTTCTAATGTTAATGATTCTATTTCATACATTTTAGACTTCAAATGACCCCATAGAAAGAAATATACAGGAGTAAGATCCGTGGTCATTCAGTAGGACCTCTTTTGCCAATCCAGCGACCGGAAAAATGATCAACCCAAAATTGTCGCACTGGAGCTGCATAATGAGGAGGTGTACCATCCTGCTGAAAAACTATTTCGTTTTCGAATAAATTCGTATCCTCCTCAATTGCCCTATTGATGCACGGTATTATTCGATTCCCCAACGTATCCAAATACCTATCACTAGACAAATTATCATCGATAAAAAAGGCCCTATGATGTGGTCACCTAAAATTCCTGCCCAAACATTCAGTTTACGAGGTCGTTAAGTAAGACCTTAATGGTATAAATGAGGATTCGCATTATCTCTCCATTCAAACTAAACGTACATTCATCCGAAAAACAAATTTTATACAAGAAATTCTGATGCAAATTGATCCGTTCAGTGAGACTTTTACAAAACTCGATACGTCTATCGAAATCATCTTCGTTCAATTCATGAACTAGTCTAATCTTATATGTATGCAATTTGTACTTATGAAGGCTCCTGAAAACATGTGTACGACTGATTCTTGATTCTAGAGATAACTTATTACGAGATTGCGAATTTTCCATCAGTTTAATGTGCCCTAAAACTGCAGTACAAATAGCTTCATCGTTTTTATTGTTAACAGTTCTAGTTTCCATAAGTTTGCTCAATAATTCCGAAACGTATTTGTATCGTGCATTTCTTCCTGAATGATTATCATTGAACATACGGACAGCAGCTCTAGCACTATTTCCATTTTGGTAGTACAAGCTCACTAATTTCAATCCGTTCTCAAAGCGTATAAACCACTGCTTCTCAAGAATTCACAAAAACAGAAACACCAATTGTAACTTCACCTGGTGAGTTATTGTAGAATGAGACAGATATACTTGAAGTATACTTCAGAAAAACACCTATGAAACCTAGGTACAGATTGTACAGTTCATTCAGGTTGGCTCGTTTTCAACTCAAATAATATAGTCAACTTCCAAACTATGAGCTTCAGACCATAATGTAATCTACTTTGTTGAAATCTGTTCTTCATGGAACATTTGATAATGCAAAACAATTGATCCATTAAAAAAAATGTGAATATATCAAAATGTGCCCCCCTGTATACTATTGTTGAGGTGTGTTTTTAATTTTCCTGAATATTATTGTTCCAAAAGTTATTCAGGGCGGCTCATTTCAACTCAAATAATTTGTAGCTCCTGAACCATAAGCTTCAGACCATATATGTTTTATACTTTGTTGAAATCAGCTCATCATGGAGCATCTGATAATGTGAAACAATTTTAGGGTGATCCATTTAAAAAGAACTTGTGACATAATCAGGGGGTGCGATAGGGAAAATAACATATAATCTGAATACGTCAAAAAATGTGTCCCCCTGTACACTGTGGTTGAAATTTTTTTTGAATTTTTCCTACGAATCGTTGTACCAAAAGCTATTCAGGGTGGCTTGTTTTAAATGGAATGCACTGTATATTTATCTAGGTATAATCGTAAAACATTTTAAACATATATTCCCACTCATTTCTAAAAATTGGTTTTCTTTAGTGTATAATGGATCGAATATATTATGTATCTATAAATATATCACAACAATCTGATGTAAAATTATTTTTGACAGTTAAAGACAAAATCCTGATAGCAAGTGACTGCAATGTTAATTACATATATCAAAGCTCGAAAGACAGTTAAGAGTTGTGCAACATATTTTTGTCATTTAACATTGTAATTCCTGTCAAAGAACCCACTACTCAAAGAACACAGTAATCAGTAATTGACTATGTTTCTTTAAATTTCAATTATCATGACTTAGAGAGTTTAAATAAAATTATATCTGCAGGAAAATGAGAAATGAAATGTTCTCTGGTTTTTACCACTTTTATTTGTAACTGCAGTTTCGTCCTATTAGAATGTTTCAAATTAATATGCTTAAAATCAAAAGAAATAAAACACGCGGTTGAATGTATAACTACCACAGATTTTATTAATAATATGATACTGAATTTTCTAGAAGCAGTGGCATTATTCCACTTGCATCTAACTACAGTATTCAACATATGCTTCCCAGGTAAACAAACTGGGAAGAAAACCTATAAAAAAATCCTGAGAAAAAACACGGTATCAGAATACCAACAAAAAATTTAAAATCTCTGCATAAAATAAGAAAAAAATCTAATAGCATCTTCTTTCACACATATTTTGATAATTATAAAATCAAATATAGGAGGGTAGATACAACGTGAAAAAGAAAATTATTATACAGAAAGATTCGCCAATGTCAAGAACAAATCCAGAGAATAATGATAGTTGAGTAATGAAGATAATTCTTCACCTTCTCCACTAAATATTGATTTGAATAAACTCACTCAACGAATTTTGCAGAGAAAAAACTCAAAAAACTAAACACAGTACCTTAGGTACTCGCAGCTACTCTTTTGCGGCATCGTAGAAAAGTAGAGGAACAGTCTTCAGCTGTTATATTCATAAAACTGAATGCATTCAAAACTTGGTGCTATTCAGATTCACTTTATTTGAATACGAATGAAACTTCTTCTTAATGCGAAATTTCTGCTTATTACATTTTTTGAAGCATACCTGCAGATATACAAATATGGTTAAGTATATTTGTGCACGAAAAAAATACCTCTGACACTGCGGTCCGTTGTAATGTGTTAAAGAATATAAATACTTGTATATTGTGAGCTGAGTTGACTTTTTCCGGCGACTTTTCTAAATACAACTCTTCGAAACTTTCTGGAGACAGATTTATGGTAAATAATAAAAATCGTAACACATTTTATAGTAGCTATGGTTATTCCTGAAATATTTCAATTTTTGAATATCATATGAATTACATGTCATATATTTCAGAAAGTGTCTTCTACAAAAAAGGCAAGACTTGTTTTTATAATAAACCCATTGTTCTCTGACTAATCTGAAGAATTCAGGTTGGAAATCAAAGAGCCGAATTGTTTAAAAAAATCTGTTTTTCCGTTAACCAGTTGTCGCACCCCTACGAACGACAACCCTCAGAAATCGAAACTTGTGGATTAACGAGGTCTTACATTTTAACGTGTGATTCCTAAGACGGGTTGGACGATAGCAAATGAAGATCGATCGTTCACACAAGGGCTTGAACCACCGACCAACACGGCAGACAATTCGAGTGAGTGAACAAAGTGTCCACGCCGAACCGTTTGGCTACCGACCGATCATTCTGATACCTTATAATAATACTGGAAATGATCTTTTATGGTATACCTATAGAACCACATCGATGATCACAGAGTTTACATCATTTTCCAGTGAAGTTTATTATCAAAAAAAAATTTAGTTGCCTGTCTCTTTCTGTTTGGACTTGTCAAGAATTAACTACCAACTATTGATTTGAATATTAGCCTCGACTGTTATGTTTACGTTAATAACTGAACGGGAACATTGACGTTTTTCATTTAAAAACTTTTGTAAAACAACATGTAAAAATAAATTTCTGTCAGGGAATTTATTTTTTCAAGGACAAGACACAAGCACTAAAGGACAATCCTTAAGGCGCTCTAAGAGCGGTGCCTGTGTCAAAGTAGCGTTTCACGTTGGATTTGAATCGCTAGAGTATATTCACTTAGAAAAACGTTCCCAGGAAGTTTATTCCACATAAATGCCGTTCTCTAAGTGAAATAGTTCTTAAACAGTGAAGTTCGAGGTGTATTAAGTTGAACCTCAAAGCGATGAGCAGCCACAGTCCACCGCGTATTTCAGATAGGGACCGCTCTGAGTGGAATCAAATATACCAAGTGTTAGGAATAACACGTCCTTAGCTCGCACAAGTTCCTCAACTTCTAAGAGTTGTCGGTCGTATGGGGGCGACAGCTGATTAAACGGAAAAACATATTTTAAACAGACATATTTAAACACTTTCCGTGAACGTATCATAATTGTGAAATCCCACTCCCAATGTGAAAGTTCGCCAATATTTCAACATAATTGCTTTTCTGTTGATACACAATATTTGAGAATATGAAAATACTTATTTTTTTCAATGCGAATAAATACACAATTCTACAGAATCCACAAAGACATTTTTTTCATAAAACCTTGTATGAATACCGTGGTTAATAATTATGAAAAGACTACATATTCATTCAATCCATTCACATGTTTTCAATGAAACAACTTTAATAACTATAAATTGTATTTTGAGAAAATAATAAATTTTTTATAAATATATTTCATTTGCCCAAGTGTACATATGTAACATTTCTCAATATTTTTGGTAACAAAGGCACAAAATTTTTGTTGTAACCATACAACTTAAAATTAAATGTGTAAAACATATGATTATAAATAATGCTTCTTATGAGGATTTTCAATAATACTGACATTTGAAAAAAGCAGTGCCTCACATGAGAGCTTTTGATTAAAATTTTCACAGTGTTGAAATAATTTAAAAAGTTAGAAATGTAAATGTGTTTTATTGAAAATCCCCAAATTGATATTTAAAATAAGCTATAAACAAAATTGGTACAAGAAATTACCAAATTAAAAAGAAATCAACACAAATAATTCAAGGTACAATCGTATGATGACAACGAAGAAAAGTATCAATAAAAGAAATACTTTACATAGTAAACACGAAATAATGCCGAAAACCTTCCAAAAATTCTAACTTAATACTACACTGTTTCAAAACAAATAATTTCAATAATGTTCAACAAACCATTCAATGAAAATATACCACCAAAATATCTCAAAATGAAATTACATAAAAAATGATAGTTTTTTTCAGTTCTTCAGTTTTTCATTACCGCAACACATTCTTACTTCTTACACATAACATTCTTTTTCAAATTTTCTGTTTTCTGTTGTAAACGTATTCTCAAGTTTTTAGCCGGAAAGATTTTTTCTACCTTTGGCTTTTCTTTTGTTGGTTTTCCCTTCTGGGAAGCAGGATCTGAAAATATAAATGGAAATATGGATGACAAACAACATATAAACAAAACCATTGGGTTTTTACTACTCTGAAAGTGCAATTAAAAAGTAGAATAAATAAAGTTGCTACATTACTTGAATAAACTATTTAGAACTCATGAGATCAAAAAATTCGAGGCTGTAATAAAAAAATCGAGTCTGGAACAAAAAATTCTGAAGACAAACTATTTTATACTGAATAAGCAACAAATCAATCTGAAAAAGGCATGTGGAAAAAATATCTGCCAGAAAAGTAATGTCTATCATGGAGATATCCACGCTCTCAGGAAAATTCTCAAGATTCATAAGAATGTTTAAAATTTGCAGTTCAAGATGTTTTGAGCTGAACTTTCAAGCAGTGGGTGTAACTGCAGTTTGCTGCATACTTCTGCCATAATCTGTTATCAAGAAGACCAAATCAATTGAACATTTCTTTAAAAGTAGTCAGAGACACAGTTGTCAAACTTTCCTTGATGTAATCCAAAAAAAGTTTGAATTTGAGATTCAATCCAAAAATACTAGGTATCACTTTTTGACAATCGTATTATTGGACAAATATTGAAATAGCTCATTAACAACAAAACTTCTGGTCCTAGAGTACCTGTCATCGTACAATGTGCAAATGAACTTGCATCAATATTATGTAGGCTCAATTTTAATATTTATTTTCATTGAATGGAGACTGCTGAAGTTTAATCTATAGTCGAAAAAAAATCCAAATGACGATAAACTAATTGGTCAGAAAACCCTTTGAAGCCTCGTATTAATTTTTTTTAAAGTGATAAAAAAGGTTGTTTTGAAAAAAAGTTGAACTATTATGGAGAAAAAAGGTAGGATATACTCCAAAAATACAAGGCTTGTAACGATGAAAGCTGTTATTAAATGTTCTTAAATATTTGGGATGCTTCAACATTTCGAAAGAATATCAATATGGTATGCAGAAACAAGGATCAACAGATAACTTTCTTATACGCTACCCCCCTTTCGAATAATGCAATCGAGAAAATGGAAGAGTTTGACTTGTCAAGTTTGATATTTTCAAGGCTGTTCGTGATTTCCAGCTTAGCAAAGAACATTGTTTTGCCTAAACATCAACTACTAATATGCACAGCGGTCGGTAGCCGGTCGGTTCGACGTGGGTGCTTTGTTCACTCACTCGAATTGACCGCCGTGTTGGTCGGTAGTTCAAGCCTCAGGCTGAATGATCGATTTTCACTTGCTATCGTCCAACCCCTGCTAGGAATTACACGTTAAAAGGTAAGAACTCGTTAATCCATAGCTCGCACCAATTTCGACTTCTGATGGTTGTCGTTCGTAGGGGTGCGACAGCTGGTTAACGAGAAAACAGATTTTAAACAGATTATTTTAAACACAGCTTTGGCGACAAAACAAGATGTATTATATCTTGATATAGATATGTAAAAAATATTGGCTTGGGGTGAAAGAAACCAAGTAGAATTAAATGCTATAAAGATCCAGGTATCAATTTTCTCTAGGAAGGTGAATGTGGTGGAACTGGACATCATAATGACAGGTCACACAATTATCCTGGCTTCATCAAATAATTTTTTGGGTGTTAAATCAGATATCAATATGCCTTGGAACAATAATGCTATTGAAATAGCAAAATCAATTTCTCAAAAACTTGGAACACTATTTCAAACTAAAAAGTTGTTGACATCCCAGCAAATTTAAATGCTTTATGACACACCGAATTATCTAGAAAAGAGCCATCTGCACAGTTTGAAACACAAACATCAAAAACAAACTTGATAGTCTATAGATACATTCACAGAATTCAACTGTGAACAACAGTGTTCAACTCACTCAGTCTGCTTGGATCCACACATATATTTAATAAAAATTTCGTTTATTTGTGAATGATTGAATCAACGTTATCTAGTAGGAAACTTCATAAAAATCTTCTGGATTTATTAATATAATACAAATAATTAAATATTTTTTAATAAACATGTATAATTATTACATAATCTGAAAATAGAAATTGAATGCCTTCAGAAGTAATCAGACAAAATGGAAAACTCACAAGCAGTACGAGTGTTTTTTGGGTAACATTTTGACTGCATTTTCGCAATATAAAAACTTCTTATTCCGTCATATGCTCAACCTTCACAAACAGAACATTGAAACCATGTGGACATAACCTAAATCCTGGAAATTTGACAAGAATAACTTTTAGCCTTCGATCTTGACACCAAAGATGTCAATATCCTCAACAATTATATCATCGACTCCTTAACACCTCTGCTCCCGAAATAGTTACATTGATAGCTTTTAAGAAAACTTTTTCTTCAGCATCATTTAAGGTCAGTTTATTATCTCAGACCTCGTTAAACAACTAATACTTAAGCAAAAGCCTCACACCAAGAAACCCGACAATGAATGTATATTTCAAAAAAACTTATGATTTCGAACACTAAAAAATGCGGGGTGAGGTGTCACCGGTGGAGTTAAAACATTTCCTAAATATGACCCATCCTATAGTGCTTGGATCTGTGATGAAAGGATGTAAGATTATAAGTATGAAGTAACGAGGGAATCCAACTTTAAGTCTACTGGAAGATGGATATCAACACAAGACCACAAATATTCTATCTGTAACATCGGATCAAGAGCAAGAACTTCTCAGTTTTCTAACTCTTGATTCTGTTCACGATGGTGTAGGCAAAAAGCAACTTATGGCCTGCTTAAGAGAGGATTATCTCAAAAATCCCCCTTTATCCAAACCAAAGGTAAAAAAGCCCTGTCTGGTTCAATCTAATGTATTGTCAGGTACAGCTGATATACAGATGCCTTCTTATGAGTAGGTTGCTGCAGGCGTCATAATGGGAATATTGCACTGACGACCTCAATATCAGGGATTACAGTGGGGGTTGAATAGACCCACTCACTTTAGAGCACCTACCTTCTCCAATCCAAGATTTGTTGAAGAACAGCATACTTTGTTTATACATGCAAAGTCATAGTACTGCCAGTACTATGTTTCGTGAGAAATGACATCATCAAATCCCTAGTTATTCAAGAAGTGTTAAATGTATTGAAATCTTTCAAAACAAGACTTGTTCGATTGGTGAACTATTTATTTTGTGAGAATTCATATTGAATATAAGACAGAGAAAGTAACTTTTGTCGAATTTCTACCAAGGTATTTCAAGATGGCGTCGTGTTCAGACACAAGTTCAGTTCTTGCCAATAAAATCGAAGTATCTTCCTGCAAATACTGCAAAAAAAGTGTCACAAATAAAGTTATGTGTGTTAAGTGCAAAGAAATCTTCCACCCAAGTTGTTTTAAACAGTCTTCCCAAGGAAAAAAAATGTAATTTGCGAGCATACAACTACTGACAACGAGAACCAAACCTGTAAACCAAGTAAGGAGTATAGTCTTGAAAGAGAAAATGAACTTCTCAAGCGTATAATAGAAGAACTGGAAAGTAAGAACTCCATTCTATATGAAAACTGCAATTTATTGAAAGATAAAATTTCGTATCTACAAAAACAAATTGATTATAGTAGCCTAAATATAAACGAAGCAATTGTGGGACATCTGGCAGGCCAAAAAAGTAATGCCAGCTCCACCACAAAAACTTTGTCTGATATCAACTATTAACAAACAGAAGAAAGTCAAATAAAAACTGACACAGCTGATATTATCTCCACAGTTTAAAAAAAAAAAGGAATTCCATAGGGAACTCCCAACGGATTAAAGAAAATGACGTCTCAAGGACATTACTGAAAGTGACTACGACAAATAAATTCAATGATATTATCCATCTGGCGGATAATTCAAGACAAACAACGTCCACCTCGATTGAATCGACTACATCTAAGGACAATACATGGAAAATCATCATTCCCCGTAAACAAAAACCTGCCAAAGTGATTGTTGGTAACAATAATGCCAATTCTGGAAATGCTAGAGCAGTAAAAGGAGTGCCTAAATTTGTAGATCTCCATATCTACAGAGTGTCTCCCGATACCACCAAGGAAAGTATGGAATCCCTTACTCAAACCGAATTTTCCTGAAGTTATTTGCGAACCTCTGAAATCACGGCATTCTCAGCTATATGCCTCATTCAAGGTAAAAATATATGATCATAACTTCAACAAGGCAATGGATCCAACCTTATGGCCTGAAAATGTATGTATACC
>WOGP01000023.1:0-43266 GCA_015342065.1 Leptinotarsa undecemlineata
AACTTCAATTTGTTAGTGCATAAATACTCCGCTCCTAAAATCGTATCAATTTTCTGAATAGCTCTATCTAAATTCATATCGCTACACATAAGCAACGTATCATCAGCAAATAGATTTATGAACTCAGATTCAATAAAAAGTTCAATATCGTTCAAATATAAAACAAAAAGAAGCGGACCAACATAATTTCTCTATCAATTGTCTCAAAAGCTCTTTTTAAGTCTAAAATACAGCAATAACATATTTCTGGCTATCCAAGTTAGTTTCAATATTACATATTGTGAGCTGTAATGCTGTTTCACATGAGAAGTTTTTACGGAAACCCGATTGATTATCTATCAAAATTGAATTTTAGTGACGTGAAGTAATAACTGATCATGTACAGCAACTTCCACAATTTTTTCAATTGAGGGCAAAGTATTAATGGGTCGAAATTCACTGGCTTTATTGGTGTTCGCTATTTTTGGAATAGAAATAACAGTACTGCTTTTCAATTTATATGGTATTTTTCCTGTATATAGAGATATATTAATTAAGTTTAGAATAATATGACCGATGGTTTCGAAGATCTCTTTTATAATTTTACAGTTCAGCGTTTCATATATGGGGAATTTACTGTCTAGGTTACTAAATATTTTCCGCAAATCTCTCATAGAGAGATTTCGAAGTTTTCGTATTTACAACATAGATTATTGTTTACATTGTGCCAACTTTCAGTGATGCTAATACTTTGTATAATATCATTAATATCATGAACAAAGTAATTATTAAAACCACACGCTATTTACTGTTACTCGATAATAGTCGATTATGATCATTTTATTCAAAACATATGCAATTCGAGACATTCTGGCTATTACTGTTAACCAGTCTCTTCAAAGTTCTCCACATTTCTTTGGAATTATGTCTATATCTGTCAATATTGTTGAAAAAATATATTTCTTTTTCATTTGTTTTAAAAGATTTGACATCATTTCTCAGTAGTTTAAAAGTTTCCCATTTATCTTGTTTGTTGTTGTTGAAATTCAATTTAAAAATTTTATATGCTCTATCGCTCTTCTTGATTAAATCGTATATCTCATAGTCAATACCATGGCGACTTTGATTGGTACTTACATATTTCAATTGGGGCAGTTTCACATGTCTCCAAAATTTCATTATAAATTGTATCAACGTCAACAGAAGTAAAATCAAAGTTGTGCATCATTAGGTTAATTTTAATACTGTCTATATTTTCCTCATTAATTTTTTGACGTTCTTATTAACCTTGATTTCATTGCAGAAATTAACTGAAATAACCGAATGATCCCTTAATTTTAGAGAGTCGTGTACTTCAGCTAGTATATTATTTTCATTGATATTGGATATCACATAATCAATTAATGACTTAGTAATATCTGTAATACGTGGAGGCCTTGTGACTTTTTGTAAAATACCACAAGCAGAACAAATATTTTTAATTTTCATACCATAAACATAATCAGTTAACCAGTCAATATCAAAATCGCCAAATAACACACAACGATATTTAGTACTAAATAATACATCAAACATTTCTTCAAGGTTTTCAATGAATATGGCCTCAAAACTTAATGGTGAACGGTACAAACATCCAATCAGATATATTGCGGATATAAAATTAATTTTCAATATGTTACACCAATAATTATCTCTCTAGTTTAAATGTTTTATGTGTGAAAGTATAACTGTATTTCACATAAATTATAACACCTCCCGTATGTCTACTTGTTGAGTTGCATAGTACCTACATTATTATAATTTTCAATTTTAATTTCACTTTCTTCAATATCGTCTGTTTGTCTTGTTTCACTGAGTAGTATTAATTTTGGTTTATAGCAACTTACACTTTCTTGGATTTCATCTCTATTTATAATTATTTATTTTCAATTATACTTTGAGAGTTTGGTAAATTATTTTGACCAATGAGAAGCCTGGAAAGGGGCAGATGAATATTTTCCTTATTCCTTGTATCATGGGCATGTATTTGTTAATTCTTCAGAAATGTATTTTCATTGTCCTTTATAAACAATATTAGGTTCAAGATGTAGAGGCAAAGTAGATGTTGCCCGCGGCTTCGCACGCGTAGAATTTGGTAGTTGTAGTACTATTTAGTACTATGTTGCTGTATCACTGCTGTTCCAATGTTTTCACAGAATCTGAATTAACGAACTTAGGCGTTCGCAGCGTTATAGAACAGTGTTTTCAAAAAAAAAGATCTACAGCGCCATCTAGTGGCGAGTTACAGAAAAATTGATAGCCTAAAAACCTTCTCTATGAAAAATGACTTATACATGTCAAGTTTCATCACGATCGATTGAGCGATGTAGAAGTTTATCACTTAGCAATCAACCAACCAACCAACCAACAAACATCCATTTTAATATATTAGATTAGACAATGGAAGTCCGAACTAATGAAATGCACCATAAAACATTGTCAATCACCTTCAAACAAAAGCACAATTATGAAGTCTATGTTTTGTAATAGAAAATGCTTAATTTCGGAACTGACTACCAAATCAACTTCAGTCAGAACTACAAGAATACAGGAAGAAGAAGATTGAACTAGGCATTGTGAATAAGTTTTATGGTGTTGCCAAGTTCATAATAACTGTTAGTGACTTCACGACTATCATTTTTACTCGTTTTTAAAAAACTACTGATGAAACAATTGTAAAAATCTGAAAAAGGTACCATTTTACATTTAGTTTTCACCTTTGCGGTTATTCCAATATCAATGTAAAGTCTATTGATTATAATTAATGATAATCATCAAATGTAAGCCTGATTCCAATGACTTGAAACAATAACTTACTTAACTCTCGATGCCATTTGAAACTTTTTTGGGGTTGCTTTTATCCACACTCGGGGGCACTCTGAGGTGGAATTGATTAGGAATACACAGAAAATCCCTCATTTCACACATCACATACTTTTCGAATCAATCTCAAACGTCTGGGGTGACGTTTTTCGAAATGACAAGAAGAATGCTGAAATGACCTTGACACATCGACTAACCAGAAGTTATCCTTATATAATCTGAAGATAGATAAAAGACTAATTATAAACAAGTTTTTTGGGTACTTTTCACAACGAAATCTCCAAATTTATTAGTACCGAAAACTGTAACTAAATATGTTTTCATCGCAAAAGGGTAGTTCAATTTTGATGTGAGGATTGAATGGGCAAGTTTCCAATTCAATCGGTGAGTCAACCGATTGATGTTTTTGTTGTTACTAGTTGAATCAGAATTTTTTCGATGAATTTTAAAATTGTCCCTATTGTGGTTTCCTCAAGCACGATTCAGAATGGGAAATGGTCATTTTATGTAATTCTTTTCATTCCAAATATATTTCCGTTGGTGACTTTCGATATGACCGACAATATCTGTATGCGGTTTTTTTTCTTTCAATTGTTTTTTATCGACTTTATTTCAAATTTTGATCAAAAACTCAACAACATTGCGTATTTGGAAATTTGAACTTTTGACAAAGTAGGTACTCGTCTTTTGACTTTCAATTTCGACATCCTAGGAGTAGGCTTCGAGGAAATGCATTGGAATTATATTTTTATAGATCTATTAATGATAAAAATAACACAAAACATGATTTTCCGGAACAAAAAAATGTTTCTTTCTTCTTGTAAACGGCTCCCAAAAATTAGGCATAACATTGTAAAAGCAATGAATAAATAAAGTTTCTTGATGAATGTTTTGAAAAATCACATTGTTATGTGAGATTTTCACACACGCAGTTTACAAAACCACAACACTATGGCCATTAGTTCTGAATTGATTCAATGAATGCCACAGTTTTCATAAAAAAGTCCTCATCTAATCAGCAAGAAGTCTTTTTTCATATAATGATATAAAACTTGTTATATTCGATAGTATTAACTGGTTTTTACATTTATGACGAAAATCAGTGTATACTTTTGTCACACTTCGAGAAAATTACATGCACGTTCCACGAAAATAAATCACGATAAAAACAGTTCAAAGAACCGGGAAATGAAAACCAGTATTTTGGTGGGTTTCCGTGCCGTGTCATTTATAATGCTGATTTTTCATGCATTTTTGTAATGGCGGTTTCGCGCGTACTTTCCACGCGATTTGGGTGGCTTGACTTCGTTTCGTCATTTTACAATAATGTGTGCCAGATCTTTGGTAGATATTTCCTCTCATCCTTTCTGTTAAAGATCTCTTGGTGTTCGTGTATTTCTACGACTTCTAAATACATTTTTTTAAGTATATATTTAGCACACAGCATTGAAAAGCGCATGGCAACGAAGCCAAGTCACCCAAATCGCGTGGGAAGTATGCACAAACCCGCCATTACAGAAAGTGCGCAAAAATTAGCATCATAATTGACACGGCAGAGGAAAAGTACTTCAACCACGTCACCAAAACATTCACGCTACCCATGAAAGCCTACATTCCTATGAAAATAAGTAGTGTACAATAGCAATTATTCTGAATCTAATTGCATCCAAAGGTAAAATTGCAACCTCTGTCGTCGAATGAATCCAAAACAATAACTTTTTCCAATCCCCAGAAATACAATTCTATTCTATTTTGGTTTTCTATTTTTACACCAGTTTTCTGCATCTACTGAAAAAGCCAACTTGGTTGGTCGAGAAGAGTATTGCATTTCTGGAGATTAAGAAGAGTGCTTGTTTCGGAATTTTGAGTAAGTCAAAACACTGATTTTTTATCGAAAATTTGTTACCCTTCTCTCCGGAAACGAATCAAGTTGTATAAGTGAATGAAAGAAGATAACATCCATCCTGAAGTTTCTAATCATTTCGAAAAAACAACGCTCTTTTCGAAAATCGCAATATCACTCTACCAACAAAAGGCTATGCACTTAAATATAACTCAAATACCATTCATAAGCTACTTACCAAAACATTAATAAGCTTGACTGATAAAAGCATATATTAAACGGGTACTTTAAATACACTAAACCAAATAAGAAAATAAAATTAGTGCCCAAAAAACATGAAATATCACAATTAAGACTATGTTAACAGAAGACAAGCACAATGATTGAAAACCCAAACAGATAACACAATTATATTTCACCTTCTTGAGCCTTTCGGCGGCATCCGGAGTGCTGATCTCTGGACCTGTCGGTGGCTGCATTTGGGGCCCTAAGGAGGAAACTAGATCGGGAATGAGTTGTGAAGGTGATTCTTCGTTTATAACGTCCTCAGCCATACTTTCAGACAGTCTTTTTGCCGCGGATAAATGATCATCAACCGATTGTACCGTGCAGATGCCCGAATCGGCAATAGTACTGTATCGCGAACTTTCACGAGTTAAAGGCTCCGGAGCCAGGTAAGTACTTTCTTCCCTCCATCCGGCTATGCCACCGGGCAAACTGTACATCATATACTGTGACGAGGGCATCGATGTCTCAGATGATTCCCCGTCAGGTTTGTTGTCTGGCGATCCCCTACCGCTAGAACCATCTGAGTCACTATCCCCATCGGGTGGTTTTTCTGACGACTTTCTACTATCTCCTCCAGCTTGGAGTTTATTAGCAAGGGCTTTTTCTATTTGCCACAATTCCTCAGCTTGATCGTAAATACATTTGGTTATCCAAAATGAACTGTCCATGGCTAGATTATTAACAAAAGCGATTGAATCGTTCTCAGTATCTGGTTCAATCGTAGAATCTTCTATCACAATATCTTCTCGAGGTGGATAAGAGTACCAATTTTCTTCTGCTTCGTCATACAAACATTTTGTTATCCAGTAAGACCCGTCCAAATCGATATTTCTAGCCAAATTTTCTACTTGACTGGAATCAGATTTCTTAGATTTCTTACCCGAAAATTTGTCAACAATGCTAGTAACGATAGATTTGATCAAACCAGGTTTCTTCTTATCACTTTCACCTCCTGAGTCTTTTCTCTTTTTGTCTTTCTTCGTGCCTGAAACTTCATCAACTATACCTGGTCTCGTGAGTAGCTCGGTTTCTCTTGATTCGGACAGAAACTCCTGCGTAGCAGTTTTATACCCAGATCTCAAATTTTTTCCACCTTCAGGAAGTATATTTCCAGAGCTTGCTAACAGTTTGTCATTTACTACTTCTTCATCAATTAACGATACCTCTTTGAAGAATTGAGTTTCTTCTTTGGGTGTCAACTCTTCAGTTTTGTTTTGAACCGTCAACGAAAAGTCCTCTTGTCCAACCAGTTCAATCTCCCCTTTCTGTTTCAGTTCTTCAATGATATTCTCCACAACTTCTTCATTTTTGCTTTCGCTGATTTGTTCATCTTGTGTGATTTGAGAAAGTTTTGATTCAATTGTATCCTGTCTCAGGTTTTCCTCAATTTTTCTCGTTTCTGATAAAAATTCATCCGTGGCGTTTTTAATTTCTCGAGTGACAAGTGTTTTAGTTCTTTCAAGCTGTTCTTCATCTATAACGTCTTTATAAGTTACCAAATCTGAGATTTGTTCGAGCAGTGTTTTAGGTCTTATTTCTACAAATTTCTCTTCGATATCTGCGTTCACTATTTCAATGTTTTCTTCGATAAAATGTTCCTTCTCGTTCACTTCGAATGAATCTTCCTCAAATGTTCGCGAGTCATCTTCTACGCTATCTGATGGAATGTTTTCATTTAAGTTCCCCTGAGTAGATTCATTTTTGATACTAGTAATCATTTTTTCGGACAACTCAATTTCTTTTTCTATAACTTTTTCAGGTGATTTCTCGGTGGATTCAAGTTTTTCAATAGGTGATACGTTAGGTTCAATTGATTCATCTTTGGACAATTCTTCATTACTATCATCAAGCAGTTTCACCACTTTCTTTGATTTTTTATCTTTCTTACTTCTTTTAGTAGGGCTGACTTTCGACAATATATTTCCAATGAAACTCTGATCTTTACTCACCGGTTCCTCTTTCACTGTCTCTGTTTTCTTGTCTGGTGAAGACATATCCACAGTCGAAATTTTCTCTTGATGAATGGATTCAGGAATACGCAATATTGTTTTTTCAGATAATTCTGATGCATCTTTTTCTGAATCTACCTTAGGTTCGGATTCCGTTGGTTGTGACTCCTTGGATTGGTTCTTATTTTTCTTACTTTTATGTTTCTTTTTCTTCTCAATAGGACTTTCTAGTGTTGGTTCCTTAATTATTTTCTTTCCGCGAACAGATTTCTTCACGGATGCAATCAAGTTTCCGAAAAATCCACTGGTATTTTCTTGTTTATTATCAACCTCTTTTGTTTCATCAGCATCTTCCGTAATATTTTCAGTATCTAGATTTTCGATAGGCCCTTCCGTTGCCTCTGTATAGCTCAAAGCTATATCAGTTGCACGAACCTGTTTCTGAGATAGTTTGGGTTCTTCAGAGTTCGCCTTCACAATGGAAGCCCAACTTTTAATAGGTGAGCTCACAATGGTTTCCTTCTCCACATCAGTTGATACTGTTGTATGTTTTATTTTCTCAACCACGTCAATGACGTTTGTGAATTCTTTCAACTTCTCCTTTTTCTCAGGCTTTCTGTGTTTGTCAGATCTGGAACGAGATCGAGATCGATCTCTGTGCCTTGCAAATGGAATGAAACCCTCAGAGTCTACTTCTGCGACGTATTCTGGCTTATCTTCCCCAACAACAATGATCTGTACATCAACAGTTTTGGATGGCGTAGACGGTTTGGATTTCTGAGGAGACAAATCATTTCTAGTGACTTTTCTTTGGTTTTCCACTAAAATATCAGCATACGATTTCAAATTGACTTCACTTTCTGATATTGTTGCCTTGACTTCGTCGTTGATGAAATTTTCTGAATTTGGAGCTTTGCTAATTGTTTCTCTTTTATCATTTCTCTCAATACTAGTACTTTCTCCACTTCTTAACTCGCCTCTTTCAGGTTCTCGAGACGAATCTTTGTCTTCTTCAAGTGTTTCTGTGGGTTCATTATATTTGGACTCAGAATTGACAATTTTGTCTTCTTCTTGTTCTGTAGTATCTTCACCTGGATAATCTTTCTCCGATACACTTTTCTCTATTACCACTTTGGATGTTATCTTTTCTATAATTGGTTTAATGACCTCAATATGAGGTGATGATTCCCTGCTCCTACCACTTCTTGCTATATCAGCATATGTGAAATGAAGAGTTTTTTCTTGAACTGTAACTATCGAAGGTTTTATAGTGTCCAGATCAGATGGTGAATGGTCTGTTATGATTGGTTTATCAGAAAGAATCGACACCTCGCTAGAGTCATGAGGCACCGTGGTAGATTTTTTATCTTTCTTTTTAGATTTTGACCTCTTTCTTTTTTCGGATTTATCTTCAACTACAAGACTTTCAGATTGTGTCTGTTGGATGGATTCAGATTGGATCTGTTCAGAGGGTGTACTTTCATGTTTTTCGCTAATTGATTTTTCTTCAATTTCGAATGAAACAGCATCTAATGTATTGAATTCAGTAGATTTATCCGTCGAGTTTTCTGTTTCATCTGGAGATTGATGCCGTACCCCAGCCGTTTCAGCATCGACCCTTGATATTTCATGAGGAGTTTTATCGCGCTTTCGCGATTTTCTTTTATTAATTTTATGAGAGTCAACACGTATCTCTTCTGTTTTAGCAATATCAGAGGGTTGAAGAGTCTCACTTAGATCTGAACGTGATCTCGAATGTGACTTCTTTCCCTTTCTCTTCACCTGCCATTCATTACCAACTTCAACAGACGAAGGTTCCATATTCACGGGCTCCGTTACTTTTACTTCGATGTTTGGTTTCAACTCCTGCTTTGACAAAGGTTGTGAAATTATTTCAAGCTTGACTTTTTCACGTATATTGCTGGCTACGATATCAGCATATGTTTTATCTCCAGATCTGAGAGCTTCCCAAACATTGACCTGTTTTTCCTCTTGGACGGCCGTTCTTTCTTCGGTGACGAGTTGATGAGACATAGACTCGGATTCTGAGATTTCATGGCAAGTAAGTGACGGAACTGGTATCTCTGGGTCTTTATTTTCGATTTCTTTGTTCTTATATGTTTCTTCCTCAGCGCCAGTAACTTCATTCTCACGTTCGTCCTCCCAACAGATTGATACTGAATCTTGGACTCCGCTATTTGAAAGCTCCGAAACAACGTCCTTTGGAAGCAGACTCTCTTCTAATTGTTTCTGAGCGATTTCTTCCGCTTTTGTTTCAGCTATCTGAGCAGCGGTTTGTTCAGCTGTAGGGATTATAAAGTCGTCTGCGGGTTCATGGAGAATTTCATCAACCCACAAGTTACTTGCATGGTCCGATGGTATTTCTATTTCGGAGTCGTATTGCTCAGGAGAAGTGTCGTCTCCGTATGATGGTTTAGTATATTCCCACGGCGCAGTATCCTGGTAGTGTTCCTGAGGAGTGTGATACCCTTCAGAGTATTCTACGTATGGAGAAGGTAAACTCCGATCTCCTGCACCGGGTATAAATTCCGCTGCGTTGGGATTCAGTCGCGAATATTCCGATTTGGGAACAAATTCTGTAGCTTCTGTTGATAACTCAGACAAAGTTTCGTACTCTGATTCAAATTTAGGAACGAACTCTGGTGCAGTGACTACGTAAGCCTCAAACTCGGATGTTTTAATTTCATCATGAGGTTTTCGTTCTGAGATGGCATGAGATTCCTCAGTCACATCACCACTTCCCGTTTCACCGGGGCATGTTTCGTCTGCTTTCTTTCTCTCAGATCTATCAATTTCGTTTTCTTTGGATTTTTCAATAATATCTATTTCAGTGGTCATTTGTTTACCGTCGTTGTCTCTACCATGTTCTTGAACATCGGTAGACACTTCCGAATTTTCTACAGTAGTAACTTCATGTACTCCAATATCACTGATTCCATGAGAAATGAAATCCGTAATAGTTTGGTTATCACGAACTGATTCTCCCAACGATTCCGATACTTTGGAATTTTCATTGTCAATGTACGTCTCAGTTCCAGACGATTTTTCTTCATCATAAGATTTTTGTTTTAAGATAATATGAGCTGTCCTATTCAAATCATCATTTTCTGTCTCAACGTTGCATATTTCTTGTGTTTCTTGATATTCACTTTCGACAATTTCTTCTTGTAGGTCTTTCACCACCTGTACTTCGATCTTGATCTCGTCATCATCACCAGCTGTTTTTTGGTCTCGTACTTCAGTTGATTGTTCAGTCACATCTTCTTTTATCTTCGATGGAGTTTCATCAATAGACTCTATCGATTCCTCAACTGCACTCATTCCATCAACTTCAATATTACTAATTTCTTGGTGAATAAAGCCAGCAGTAATTTGCTGATCATAAATTGATCTCGACGGCGAGTATTCTTTCACAGAATCTGATATTTTATTATCTATTCGTTCTGGAATGATATGAGTATCCTCTGTCAAATCACCACTTTCCGTTTCAACTTGGCATATTTCGGATGTTTCTTGTTCTATAGTTTCAATTCCTTTTTCTTCGGTATATTTCGCAACATCTGTTTCGATCTTCATTACTTCAGTTTCGTTTTCAGTTACCTCTTTAACAATACACATTTTATCATCTTCAATTTCATTGATTTCCTGGGGATTGAAACCAATTGTAGTTTGGGGGTCAGATATCAGTCCAGATGTGAAATGTTCTTCCAGTGAATGTGACATTGCGATATCTGAGTTTTTGTCGTCAACAGTATCTGACTGTTTTTCAACAGGTTTTGAAGTAAGTGATATAGAATCTGACTCTTCAGTTCTTTGAATGATAACTTCCTTATTGTTTGGTTCCCTAAAGGTATTTTCAGATTGATTTGGAGATATCTCTTCCGCATATTGTTCGTTAGAAGGTATAATTTCATTCTCATGAGTTTCTGCTTCTTGTAATTTTTCAGACGGGATCATTTGTTCATACCATTCTGCTTCTTGCTTCAACATTTGCAGTATATCATATTTGAATATATTTTCTTCTGGGAATTCTTCAGTTTTCATGATACTGAAAGAATCAAGCGACTCTTTCAACTTTGAGATATTGATGAAGTACGCGTCTTCAGCTTGCCCCAAGCCAATGGTATCGTATTTGAGAATTTCTTTGTCGTGATGTTCATTTTCTACATTTGAAAGACCTACAATTTCTGTTTCTTGCCTCATTTCGTTTGATTGCTTCTGAGTGCTAGTTTCAGATATTGCTTCGATATTTTCCTCTAGTCTCAGAACATTGGGATTCGTAACTTTCTCTGTAATTTGTAAATCTTCTACGATTTTTTCGTTAGAAAGTTTATATTCATTATCAATATCTATTTCCTTATCAGCATTTTCATTTGATAGATCCAAATCAGAACTATTAGTTTTTGGGGCAATGAATTGTTTTGTTTCTGAATCAGAAGAAATACCAGTCGAAGATGTTTGTGGTTCGGAATACTTCAATATATCAGTGTCACATTTTCTTAATTTTTCAACTAGGGCTTGTTTTTCATAAAAGTCTATTTCAGACTGTAAAAATTGTACCACGTCATATTTGGGACTAGGTTCTTCTTCCACCAGTGTTTCAGATTTCATTTCAAAATATTCTGTGTCTTGAATTGACATTTCCAATATATCACATTTTGAAATATCTTCATGTGTATTCTCTGGCATTGGTGCTTCTTTCGATTTTAAAGCATTGGTAAAGTAATCATCTTCAGCTTGCCTCAATCCAACGATATCATATTTGGGAATATCGTCAGTATTGAATTCTAATACGTGTTTTCGTGTTTTCTGTTCTCCCTGCTCAGAATCTTTTTTTGCACATTCGTTAATAATACCAATTATTTCATCTTTAGGTGAAATCACTTCTATATTCCTTTCCATCGATTCATCAACTTTGGAAGTTGGTAATAACAGTAGAAATTCTGTGGACAGTGGAGTTGGAGAATCATTAATGTTTTCAGTGATTTCTTTGATTTGATTTTCATCAGAAATTTGTATAGGCTGATCTAGAATACCAAGGTACATGTCAGTTGACTTGTCGATTGGAAGTCTTTTATATTCAACTTTTACTGTGGGTTCTATTTTTCTGCTAACATTCTCTTCTGAAATAATGATTGTACTGTCAGATATTTCTGTTGCGGACAAGACAAACGATGAATCTTCAGTTTCTACAATTGATTCTCTTTCCTCCGAAACGTCAATATATTCTATATTTGTAACTTCTTGTTCTTCATCAGAGATTTTAGATTCTTTTTCTGAACTAATTTTCTCTTCTAATATCAGTTTCGCACTTTCAGATGTTCCTACAACTGGTAGATTATGTGTCGTTTCCTCAATATTTGCGGATGATACATTCTCATCTGGAATTTTGCTAATTTCTTTGCTTTCCACATCTTGCTGCTCTTCATCATCTGAGAACTCTATAGGTGTATCTAAAATATCCAAGAACATCTCTGTAGATTTGTCAACAGGAAGACCTTTATATTCAACTTTGGACTTTTCTGGGCTAATTGTTTCTTCAAATAACACTTTCGTACTTTCAGCTGGTTCTGTCATCGGTGAAATTACTTTCGATTCTATGACATCTGCAAGCAAATTGTTTTTATCTGGAATGTTTTTAACTTCGTTGCTTTCCACAACTTGCTGTTCCTCATCATCTGAGAACTCGATAGGTTCATCTAAAATATCCAAAAACATCTCTGTAGATTTGTCAACAGGGAGACCTTTATATTTTACTTTGGACTTTTCTTGTGCAGTATTACCAGAATATTTCTCTAGATATTTTTTCAAATCTTTATCATTCTCAGAGTCCTTCTTGGTTTCAAATTTTGTATCTTCATTTGCTGATTCAACAGAAACATTCAAAACATTCAATTGTTCAGGTGAAAACGTATCTTTTTCTTCTTTTTCATAAACTTTTTCAGATCGAATAGAAATTTCCGAAAGTTGGACTTGAGTATGAACTTCAACTGTTTTATCCTTTTGTGGGTTTATTGTTTCTTCTGATAAATCTCTCTTTTTTTCAGCTGGTTCTGTTATTGATAAAATGACTGAAGATTCCGTGATATCAGGAAGTAATCCTTTTTCATCTGAAATGTTTTCAATTTCTTTACTTTCCACAACTTGCTGCTCCTCATCATCGGAGAACTCTAAAGGTTCTTCTAAAATATCCAAAAACATCTCTGTGGATTTGTCAACAGGAAGACCTTTATACTCAACTTTCACGTTATGTTCTTTTTCAGAGCTTATTTGCTCTTCCAATATAAACTTCATACTTTCAGGCTGTACTGTTGTTGGCAAAATGAAAGATTCTTTGCTCTCTGTGAATAAATGTTTTTCATTCAAAACGTCAGAACTCTCTTTTCTTTCGGAACTTCGCTGTTCTTCATCATCGGAGAATTCTATGGGTTCATCTAAAATATCCAAAATCATTTCTGTTGATTTGTCAACAGGGAGACCTTTATATTCCACTTTAGACTTTTCTTGTGTAATATTATCAGAATGTTTCTCCAGATTTTTCTTCAAATGTTTCTCATCCTCAGAGTCTTTCGTGCTTTCAAATTGTGTATCTTTATCAGCAGGTTCAACAGAAGTATTCAAAACTTTCACTTCCTCAGATGAAAACAATTCTACTTCTTCTTTTTTGTGAATTTCCTCAGGTCGAATAGAAATTTCTGTAAGTTCAACTTGATAATCAACTTCAACTGTATAATCCTTTTGTTTGTTTTTTGTTTCTTCTGATGAATCTTTGGTATTTTCAGCTTGTTCTGTCTTTGATAAAATGACTGAAGATTCCTTGTTATCTGTGAGTAATCCTTTTTCATCTGAAATGTTTTCAATTTCTTTACTTTCCACAACTTGCTGCTCCTCATCATCGGAAATTTCTATAGGTTCATCTAGAATATCCAAGAACTTCTCTATGGATTTGTCAACAGGGAGACCTTTATACTCAACTTTCACGTTATGTTCTCTTTCTGAACTTATTTGTTCTTCTAATATAAATTTCATATTTTCAGGCTGTTCCGTTGTTGGCAAAATGGAAGTAGATTCTTTGCTGTCTGTGAATAAATGTTTTTCATTTGAAACGTCAAAACTTTCTTTTGTTTCGATAGTTTGCTGTTCTTCATCATCAGAGAACTCTATGGGTTCATCTAAAATATCTAGAAACATCTCAGTGTTTTTGTCTACAGGCAGTCCTTTGTATTCTATTTCGAGCTTTTCTGGTGAGATACTTCCAGGTGATTCTTTTAGATTTTCTTTGGAATATTCATAATCTACTATCGTGACAGTATGTTCTATCGTTAAGGGTTCAGTCACAATTTTTTCGTTTATGATTTTGTCCTCATCAGTTTGATCGCTAACATCCAAAAATGTTTTAGGTTCATCAAGAATGTCAATGAACAGATTTGTACATTTGTCTATTGGTTGCCCCTTGTATTCTACTCTAGTGGAAACCCCTTCTTCAACAATCGGTGCTGAAATAACTGGTTTATCGAATATTTGTTTTGTGGGCTCAGATATTTTTGTTTTCATTGAAATACTTATCAATCCTTCGCTTTCAATAAACTTCGAAATCATTTCTTGTGTATCTGCCTCTGTCTGTCGATCTATGTCAATGCATGACTTAGGTTCGTCTTCTACCGACCTCATTTGAACTAGTTCAATGGGCTCAAAAGTGTTAGATTGTTCTTCAACAATGTTTATCGACTTTGTTTCCGTTTTGTCAATTACTACATTTTCAGAAACAGTATCTAGTTTTTCAGCTACTGCTTCGGCTTCGTCCAGTTCTTTTTCTGAAGTTTGTTTCTCCTTATCTATTTTATTCGGCCCTGAAATAGATAGTTCTGAAATATGCCGAATCTGCTCAGTGATTTCGAAGGCAAGTTTCTTTTCCTCATCAACGGGTTCGTGCTTCTTTTTATGTTTTTTCTTTTTAGACTTTTTCACTCCTGTTTCACTTTCCGTTTCATTAGTGATACTATCGCAAGGAAGATTAATAATTTCTTCCTTAACAGTTTCTTCAATTGTTTTTGCACCAGTCGTTTGTGTCAAATTCGAACTAACCACATCAGCCCAAGATTTGGAAGATTCTGTAACAGACTCATACACTTTGATTGAATCTTTGTCTGTTGTTTCTACTATATCATTAGTTTTCAAATTAGATTCCTCAGATACCAATTCGTGATGGTCCACTTCTTCAGGGCTGAGAAGTACGTTCTTCTTCGTTTCCTTTATTGGTTTCTTTTTGTGTTTCTTTTTCTTTGAACTCTTGGTTTCGTTCTCATTTACTACTTGTTCCCCTTCAGGTTCGATACATTCTTTCTTCACTTCCAATTTGTCCTCTTTTGGAATATCTACTGAAGTCTCCAGGGTAATATTTACGTTTGATTCTTCGGTGGAATTTACAAATACATTTTCATTCAGATATTCGACTGTCTCAGATACTTTATCATCGGCTGTTTCTTCTTGAGACTTTTTCTTCTTGTGTTTCTTCTTCTTCTGTTTCTTATCGGTTTTCGTATCTTCATTTTCCCTAATTTCTTGGTTTACCTCTGTTGTTTTCAGATCAGAAAGAACTTGGTCATTCTCAGCTTCTGGTTCTGCATGTTTCTTACTTTTCAGTTTAGATTTAGTTTGACCTTTGTCGTAAAAGTCATCAAACGTTTGTCTGGAGGGTAGAACTCCTCTTTCAACTTCGATGAAGTGGAAACAGGAATCTTTGTTTGGACTTGGAGATTTCAGAATTTTGTCTTCATCTATTTCTACTACTTGGCCGATTCGTTCGGTGGGACCTTCATTTTGTGTTTCTTGATGGTGTTTCTTCTCCTGTTTCTTCTTTGAATGTTTAGTTATGTCAATTTCAGTTATCTCAGCAGGTGTAACGATTGTTTCTTCTTTTGGTTGAGGTTGAATCTGATCCTCTCCAATCTGATGCCTTCCTTCAGGTGAAGTTGATTTGCCAACAATTTCTGCCCAAGTGAAATCTTTATTTTGGGTTTCGGATTCGGTCGCTACATTTGAAAATTCTTCAGTTTTGGTTTCAATATTACCTTTTGGCTCGATGGAAGGTTCACTTTGATTTTCACGATGATGTTTTTTCTTATGTTTTTTCTTTGTTGGTTTGATGGAATCTACCACAACGATTTCATCATTCAGGCCTTCAGTTTCTACAGTTGTGGAGACATTTTTAATTTTCTCCTCTAATTCTTTTATTTCGGGCAAAAGTTTATCTTCGGGTGAAGACTTGCCAACAACCTGTGCCCAAGTGGAATCTTTATTTTCCGTATCAAAACACTTCTCAGCTGAGATTTCTGTTACTTGTTCGAAAGTTTTACTAACAGAATAATTTTCTGTACATTCGAATTTCACAATTTGTGATTGGAGTTCATGTTCCCGATTGTGCTTCTTCTTATGTTTTTTCCTTGTACGTATGGTGGTATCAGTGTCAGTAATTTCATTGTTATCTTTTCTCATTTCACAAGTAGCAACAGAAGTACCCCCGTCTTCAGATAAAGACTCAGTTTTCTGTTCACCATATTTTTCTGTTTCGATTTCAGTAACCAGTTCTTCTGTTTCAGTATTATGAATATTGCTAATATTTTCAACTTTGTCAATTTGCGAATCGATTTGATTCGCGCCGTGTTGCTTCTTTTTATGTTTCTTCTTTGAAGATTTTGTGATATCAACAACATATACTTCATCACCATCTTTTATGTTTTCACCAATAGGGGTGTCTTCTTTTTGCTGATGATCGATTTGCTTCAGATCAGGTGAAGATGAAATACTAATGATTTTAGGTTTTTTATTGTCGGTTTCTGTCACATATGTTTTGACTAACGAAATACTTTCGACAGTATCTTTGTTCTCAGATGCACACAGTTTTACGCTTTCATCTTCAACATATTGCTTAATTACTGTGGTTTGTTCAATCTTTTCTGATACAGAAGTACTTTCAATATTTTCAATGTTCGAATCCATTTGCTTTTCATGATGATGTTTTCTCTTATGTTTCTTCTTCTTAGGTTTTGTGATATCAGTATTAGCATTTTCCTTACTTTCTCTATCTATTTCAGCAGTGTCAACATCAGTCTCTTTTTGCGAAAGATGATCTGTTTGTTCTGATTCAGATATCAGTTTTTCTCCTACATCAATTTCTGGTTGTGTATGATCCACTTCATCAGAATGTTCACTGAGATTTTTTTCAAGTTCCATTTCCGTGGCGATTTCATCATTTTCCATTTCCATTCTTATGAAAGAAAGAGAAGCTTCTGGGTCAGAATTTATTTGTTCTGGTTCAAATGGCAACTTTTTTTCCAGACAAGATGACGTTCCAACAATTTTTGCCCAACTGAATTCTTTGTTTTCTTTTCCTGATGACAACTTCTCGATATTTATATTCTCCGACAGTTCATCAACTGCATCAGTTAGAGAAGTATTTTCAGAATCTTCAATAACTACTTCTTTGTGAGATTCTGAATGGTGTTTCTTTTCATCTTCTTTCTTCCTTTGTTCACCAATATCAGCGGGTATATTACTTTTCGTTTCAACAAATGTACTGTGTTGATCCTCAGATGGGTATTTTTCTTCTACTGAAGATGATTTGCTGACAACTTCTGCCCAGGATGTCGGTAAGTTACGAACTTCAGATGGGAATTGTATTTCGTCACAAGTATTATTCAAGTCTTCTACTGTCTCAGTAGACTCTTCAGCTTTTGCCCTTTGTTGGATCTTAGGTTTTGGAGAAGTTGCTTCGACTACTTCTTTATTTGTAGGTTGTTTCTCAATTGAAATGTGCTTTCTCTCTTCTGAAAGGAATTCTTCAGACAGTTCTGTTCTTTTGCATTTTTTATCCACAGATACTTTCACTTGAGAAACAACTTCTTTTGATTCTTTAACAAGATCTGATTTGATTTCAGTTGTATTTAAATGATTATCTCGTCCTTCAGTATTTTTGGCAACGATTTCAGCCCAAGATTTACTGAGAGGTTGTTCACTTTCAATTCTTGTGATTTGTTCGTTTACTTTTTCTGAAACGTCTTTCACATCTTCGTCATTTTTACTATCGAATGTTGGTTCTTTCTTCTTCTTTGACTTTTTCTTCTTCCTTCTGGTTTCTTCAGTATCTTTCACAGGCTCCTCTTTTTTATCTGCCGCTACTTCCTGAAATATTTCAGTTGACTTCCCAAGGGATTCATTGATATCATTTGTACAAGGTGAAATAACAAGTGACAAATTTTCAGTCGGAATCTCTCTTCTCAGTTCAGTTAGTAGCCTAGTTTCTTCTGAAGCAATTTTATTCGAATTGTCACTTTCCTCAATAATTGCATATTTTTCCGCATTGATGAATTCTGAGGTTGACATTCCAATTCTATCTGAATTTTCTACAGTTTGGTCCACAGACACTGGTTCAATCATTATAGAAGAAACAGTGGATTTGGAATCAATTTCAGGAGAATCTTGAGGCAATGTTGAGAGCTCAACTTTATTTTCAGTTGATTCTTCGTCATCGGAAATTATAATGGCTGAATCTAATATTTCGAAAATATTCATGCTGTTATCTATCGGTAAACCTTTATATACTGTGGGTTTTGATTTAGTTTCTTCTTTTTTCTCTACAGGATTGACTTTTACCCACTGCGAGCCATCTTCAGATTCAGTAATATTTTCTGAGATAATGTCGGAATCAAGCATTACAGATTGTGGGATTACTTCAGAAATGGGTTCCAGTACCTCCTCCTGATTTCTGTTTGTGCCTTGAATGAAAATAAACTCCTCGGCAGTTTCAGTATCATCTTCTGAAACATCCTGAGGGACTTGTACATGTTCTTCGATATTTATAATTTGAGGGGTTTCTTCGAAAGATACAGATTTTCTCTTCTTGTTCTTTTTTTTACTCTTCTTGGGTTTTTCTGTTTTGGTTTGGTAAGAATCATTATTTTGCATTTTTCTCTCAGTTTCATGAACTACACTTTTATTTTCTTGATAGTCTTTCGAAATTGTTTGCTCACGGTACTTTTTGAGAGTTTCTTCTTTCAATTTTATAAGCATATCTTCAATACTTTCTTCTTCTTTATTATCTTGGAACGTTGAAACAGGTTTCTTAGCTGGTTCTGTTGCTTCTAAATAGCTTATTTCAGGCAGTGGTTTTTCAGGAGATAAAGGCCTCGCAAAAATGGCTTGGATGTCTTCTTTCACTTCCTGCTGGTTATTATCAAAATCATTTTGTTTCGTTTCTTTGGGAACTGATTCTTCAGTTGGCTCAATTTGTTCAGATACGACTTTTATGCTATCTGCGATATCACTTTTGAAATGCCGTTTTTCTTCCTCAATGAACGTTTCACTGATTTTTTGTATTGGCGTCTCGACAACTGGTGAAATGATTTGTGTTTCTGATATTATTTCTTGTATGACTTTGTTCTTCTCATCAGTGCTATCAATTTCTGGATAATCCCTGATAACTGGGGGTAGATTCAGCCACGCGGGCAAATGTTTTGGTTGTGTATCAGGTATAGAAGCAAGGTCTGGTTTATATTTTGATAGAGTTTCTTGTTTGAGCTGTGATAAAATATCGACAATTTCAATTATCTCCTGATCTTCTGACTTATTTTTTTCAGAAATAGTAGTTGAAGTACCATCTTGAGTTTCATTCACTCGTTCTTGTGTGTCCTTGCCGACCCTGTCTGTTGAGTCAGAACCCTCTACGAATTCAACCCATGATTTCGTTCCAAAATCAGCAACTGGTATACTTCTCACTGGTTCAATATTATTCTCCACCAATTCTTCGTCGGAGATCACGATATGATCATCGATAACATCAAGTTTTCCATCGATTGGCAAACCTTTGGAATCCAATTCAGGTATATGGTCTTTCTTCTCATCGTTAGAAACATCTTCCTCATTCATGATATACAAATCATCATCTACAGATTCTGTCTTTGTGATTGTTACACTAGTGATTTCTCTGGATTTTTTCGATTCCAAAATATTCATAACGTCTTCAATAGTTTTGATTTCGGTGTCAATTACGGAATCGGATCTCGACACTGACGTTTTCTGACATTCAATGTCAAAGTCAGAAATGTGATCATCTTTTAGGGGCTGTTCACTTTCGAATGAAATACTTAAGGGCATACCTTGACGTTTTTTATCTGTTTCGAGCTTATCCAATCCAGGTTTACTCTCTTCATTAGTAATGATCTCTGGTAGTTCTTCGATTTCTTTGGAGCGATATATTTCCGTGACAATTTTTTTTGGGCGTTCCTTCACTGAACCGAATATAACTTGTTCCATCTCAATGAAATCAAAAGAATCAGATGCATTTTTATTTTTTTCGCCATCTTCTTCAGTATCCTCTTTTTCATCTACATTCGAATCCAGAATTGTCCAGGTCTCTTCTTCGCTTGAAATACTCGTTCTTTCGTGTTTTATGAAACTTTCACTGATATTGACATTGTTTTTTTTCATTTTTTCATCCGGTACATCAAATTCAACGCACTTACTCTCTTCTAGTAGATTTGATTTATCAGTTTCTTCTTTGGTGCCAATTTCAAATTCAGTTTTTTTGAACTCTGTGGAAACTGTAGTTGGATTCAATTCTATGAATTCAGTTGCCACTGATTCACTATTTTTCTCAGTTTCCATTTCATTTACAGTTTTTATTTCCTTGACACTCTTTATATTATTCTCTGTTCTCTCTATATACTCTATTTTCTCTTTTTCAATATCATTCGAAAGGTTTCCTTCTTCAGTAGATTGTCTGACTTGTTTCCCAACTCTTTCAGTTTCTGTGCTATTCATATTCATCTCTTCCGTTCTTCCTTTATCGATATAGTGAATTTGCTCCACAGGAGTTTCGAAAAATTCCATCTTCAGAGAAACAATGGGTTTCATTCTGAACTCTTCGTGTGTTATCAAAATAACCTTATTTGTCTTCGTCGCTGAAATAGAAGAACTTGGTTTGTTCCTAAGAGAGTCTTCGACCAGGCGTGCTTGATCTTCAGAAGTATCTTTCGATGATTTGGATGATTGTTGATATGTTGGTTGTATGGAACTGAAATCTGGTGACTGTTCATTTCGAGATACCGTGGTATCTTCGTTTTTGGTTGTGTTCAAAACAGAAGTTATGATATTTTTCACTTGTTCGATTCTGTGATCAGTGTTAACTATTTCATTTTGTGAAGTACTGACGGAAGTACTGACAGATATATCTTCCGAAGAGTAACTTTCTGGAGGAACTGGTTGTGCAATAGACTCGAAGGTTGTTTGCTCTACAATACCATCTACATCAACTGCGAGTTCAGTTTCTATAACCGAACTGGATTTCTCAATTATTTTTTCGGAGGTATCTGCTGGTAAGGTAGATTCAATAGTGATCTGGTTCCTTAGTGAATCGTCTTCGATATGGGAAATGCCAGTTATATCGGAATTTTCTGGGATATCTGGTTTTGTGATAGATGAAATGGTTTCCAGACATTCTTTAAAACACTTTTCATATACTACTTTTTGTACATCACAAATTTCGACAGCAGTTTCATTAGTAATAGAAAGTTCTGAGACATTAGGTTGTATGTTAGATGAGATAGTTTCTTGATCATCTAAATTCACTTTCATTTCACTTTCGATAACAACATCGTCTTTCGGAGCAGAAGTCTCTGAGATATTCGAGATCATGTCTACATCTTCTAGGGTACTGTCTACGTTTACTTTTACTTCTGCTAATTCCACAATACTATCTTTGGCAATTTTATTTTCTGGAATGATGCGATCAATTAATTTACGGTCCATATTTACGTCATTCTTCAATTCTGAGATTTGTGTTCTAACAGTAATAATCTCATTCATTGCTGTACTTTCAGACTCAATTAGTGTTTTATTGATATCAGTAGGTTCTTGATCTTCTTTTATATTTGGAGAAGTTTCGATTACATCGATTGTTGCATTTTCCTTAGTAAGAATACATGGGACATCTGGTTGTGGACCAGACAAAATTATTTCCCGATTGTCGATAATATTTTCTGATGTTTCTGGTCTAACATACTCTTTCAATTTCTGGTCCTCTTTAATATCTAAGATTTCGGCTGCAGTAGTAGTATCGTCAAGAGCATTCTGTTCTGAGATGATTGATCCTACAGTGGATTCGATAGTTTTTTCTTCAATGTTATCCATGTTTTCTTTATCAGGAACTACCTCTAGTAGATTTTTCTCGTTATTCTGGGTTTTTTTCTTGTGTTTTTTCTTCTTTGATTTTTTAGGTTCCTCAACAGCGTTATCGTCCATTACCTGTTTTACGACATTTTCAGTTGTACGTTTTTCGATATCTATTTCGCATAGATTTTTTGTTTCGGTAGGTTCATATTTGCCTTCCACATTAATCTCAGTTTCTTTCACCTCAATTTCATCCTCTTGATTTTTCACGGATTGTTTTTTCTTACTCTTCTTTTTTCTAGACTTTTGATCTGCTTGTTTTTCTATGTTTCCATTACTTTTCAAATTCGGCTCGTTAATTTCTGCATATTGTTCTGAAAGCTTAGTTGGAATCAACTGTGATTCAGTTTTGTCCTCATCAGTTACTGACGCTGATTTTATTTCAAATCGTGTATTAATTTCTTCAGTTGAGTCGGTCATAACCAAGTCTAAGGCATCTTCTGTTTGATTTTCTATAATCGACGTTGTGCTTTTCACTTTGGATTCTGCTGTGACAGCTATATTTTCGGTAACTGATTGGCTACTGATTTCACTTTCGATGAAAGCAGTTACGCCATTTTTGTTGTCGAAAGATTCGTTTGAAATAGTTTCGATTGTTATTATTCCATCAGATGCAATCACTTCTTCTGCTTGTTGACTCATTTTTTCTTCGTTAATCAAACTGATAGCGTTATCCTTTTCACTGCTTCCCTTCCGTTTTTTACTTTTTTTCGCTGGCTTTGGAACTCTGAAATCAGGTGTATCCTTATGATCTTCCTCGTCAGGAATATGTCTGATAACTTCTTCAATGACGAAAGCTGGCGTGATTTGATCGCTTTTGGGTTTTTTCGACTTCTTTTTCGTCTTTTTCTTCTCTTTATGAGTGTCCGAAGTACCTTCCTTTTCATTGGATAGGGTATTTATATCGACTGCTGAGGAATCAGAATTTTGTATATCGTCTTGATCGATGGTTCTAGCATGAGAAATGGCCATTTCAGTAGTAGTTGGGATCCATTCTGAAACTCCTGATTCTTCTTTGAGTTTTTCCTTGGGTTTTCTATGGGTCACATTTTTGTCATCTATTTTCACAACGATTTTTGGCAAGTTTTCGATAGTTTTTGTTTTAGTTTCCTCTATAACGATTTGCTTCTTTACTTTGTCTTTGCCTTTCTCTTCGTCAGGTTTTATCGTAGTTGTCGTTTTTGTTTTCACAATAGTTATGCGTTTAGTATGTGACGAATTATTCGATTCGGCATCTTTAGGATAACTGGATTTTTGTCCAGCCGAATATTCTTCTGTTGGTTTTTCTGCTTGTTTCTTAAATTTACGTTTTTTCACACTCTTATCTGTATACGGGGAGGTATCTCTATCACTAAAATATTTCAAGTCTTGCGTTGAGGAAAGTCCGTCTGCCTCGTAGCCTCCTACCGTAGTAGGCTCTCCATGGCTGCTCGGCAGCTGAACTCTTTCATTATCGATATAACGGGATCGTTCATATGTCTTTTTATGTTGCCTTGGGACAACATCGGGGATTCTCTCTTGATGAGAATCGTCCTTCATAATCTTGCGCGTATCGTGCTCCCTCGAATGAGACTCGGCATCTTCCTTTAACATGGACCGGCCATGCACAGGAGACTTTTGTCTGAGAGCGGGTCGAGCGTTCGAAGGTTGCACTGTTGCTAAACTGGATGGCTGAAGAGACTTTGTGCCCAGTCCCTGAGACAAAATTTTTGCGTACGAGAAATGAGAACCAGTGGCGACGGTATTTGTTGTTTGCGTTGGTGGTTCAAGGACCAGTTCTTCGTCACTGGGTTTTACTGTTTTCGAAAACACCTCGAGAACCTCGGCAGAGGGGGTTTGATTGTATTCAGGTCCTACATATTCTAAGGGAACTTGATCTTCAATGACGGGATATTGTGGCGAACTGTGATACGTTCCCAAGCCGGAGCTCATCAGTTGTTGCCCTGAAGCGATGAAGTTTACCATGTCTGGCAACGGTTGGATATAGTCCATAACATTAGGTTGAACGTGCTGTGTGTAGTAGTTCTGTTGAGCTTCATTCGTGCCGAAATGACTTTGACCGAATGCGTTTTGGGTGTAGTGATCCCATTCGTGAATTTCAGGGGTTAACCCAAATCTAGTTTCTTGAACATCTTCAAAATCTACAGTAGGTTGGCTTGGAATATCCAAGTGGTCCTCACTCATAGATGTCGGTATTTCTTTAAACGCTGGTTCATTTATTGAAGCTTCTTCTAAAGCAATTTCAACACTCGGTGCTTCGTCATGCGTTCGTTTCAGTAGGATGTCTTTCTGGGGCAGTATTTCTTTCTCCGAGGATGAACGAGATTGCCCCCTCAGAATTTCGGCATATGACGTTTGTCCAGGTATCCACATCGGGCTTGGGGAACGGCCACGGACTTTACCCGCAACGATGAGGTTTGTTCCTTGTTTTGTAGTGTCGCGGCTAGGGGAGCGTTCTCTAGCTTCATTTTGAGTAAATGGTTGCTCAGTAAGCGTTACTATAGTTGTTGGTTGTTCCACAGTTACTGAAACCTTATCCCTTCTACGTGGCGAACGGCTACGCCTTGGCGATTTGGTTCTACGAGGTATTGCCGGTTTGTTTTCTTCGGGTTCGGGTTCCGGTTCTTGAATGATGGGAATATTTTCTACGTGCTTATTTGTCGGCGGTTTTGTCTCAGGGAGTAGTGTCGTCTTCTCCAACTTAATCCTCGAAACAGTTTCGTGTTTTTCGTAGGCAGGTGAAGCTGATCGGCGTTCCTGAGATTTCGAGCGGCCAGCGGCAATGTCCGCATACGAAACCCCAAGAAGGGAATACTCTGGGTCTGGTTGGACGGAGTACGGGTCCGCTAGTCTGATGTGGGCGACGAGCGTAGATATCTTCGTCCGGTAAGCTTCGATCCGCGCCTGTTTACGTAGCAACAATGCAATGTATCAGTATCGCGTTACACAAAATATACGCGCAAGATGGTGGCTGAGACGAGTCAAATGTGGTGTTCAGGTAAGGTTTGGGTCATAATCGGTGGAATAAAGTTTGGGGTTGGTGGGAGTGCTAAGTGCCAAGTGGTTCTTGGTCGGGTACGCCCCTTTGCGTAATAAGCTTCATGCGCTCGTTCCGGAAACTGAGCTTACTCTGCAAAGCGCGCGCACGTTCCTTGTACACCTGCACGGGGATAGTGGAGAATAGGGAGTGCAGCAAAACATAGAAAAAGAAACAAAACGCTCCGTGAGAAATAATCAAACATGAGCAAACATAAATTGATAGATTGTGTTCGCTTTCTTTCTCCAGCTCCCAAAGTACCGTAAGCAATGAGTGTGTGTGGGTGTGTGTGAGTAATGCACAGGACTAATGTGGAATGAGAGATAGATAGTGAACACAAAACCAGTGGTAAATGTGGTGAAACTCAAGCGTAAATGGCCTATGCAAGCAATGTGGTGAGATGGTAAAAGCGGTAAAGCAGTAAATGAAGCAAATAGTAAATCAGTAGAGCCCGAAACCAAAACAAACACAATCCCCGCTGCCGGGAGGAGAGGGGCGATGGAAACACCTTGATGAGCGTGTCAGCCACCTCTTATGCGCCCTCTTGGAATGGATCAGTTTTCATCAAAATGTTTCCAAAATGAGTTTGAAATGAGAATTTCGAACTTTTTGATTCGATAGGTACTGAAATAACTGAAGAGAAAGTTGATGATGATATCGTAGTTTGACGTTTTACTAATTTTCGCTTCACTACAGCTGCAGTGCGCTTTGAAGAATAATGGGTGTGGCATGATCTGAAATCGATTCATATTTCTCCCGACAACAAATAAGAATATTTCACTGACTACGTTCATAGCGTCTACCATTAAATATATTTTAATTGAAAACAAATCTGGTATGCAAATATTCATGTTGATTATTAATGCATCTATACGGTCTGCTGGATGACCGAAACAATTATTGACCATTCGCTAAAAACTTTTGGTAGACCCTGTTTCAATCAAATTCTCTAATGCAGCATGATCTACAGAAGGGAGAACATAAAATGATACAAGTTAGATAATGATTTCTACTAATGAAAATTTAATATTTGATGATCCGGCTTACCTTCGTAATGATTCTAATTATTTCACCCAAAGGATACTGACAACAGTAACAATGCACTAAATTCGTTCTAAAAGTCGTTAATAGTCAAATATAGATACATTTTAGAATGTTTATGAATTTATTTCAATAGGTTTAACCCGAGTGATTCGTTCAATATAAGAGTCACTTCATACTGGAATATGATCAACACTCTATATTTTATATCATATTCATCGATAGTCTACAACGGGTACGTTTTATTATGAAATTGATCTGGAAAATTAACTATTGACACTATAAAATGATAGGCATTATAAATATCATGTTGACGAAAAAAAAACTAATTTCAATTAACTACTTTTGAAGCTTAAAAATCTATCACATATTTGTTCACGAGTAAAACGTCACAGATTTCATGACATCACTCCGTATGACTTGCTGCTATTCGAGGGATCCATTGCTCAAAGGTGGCGCTGCAAAATTCAAATAAAACAAACAAAATGTCAATTGGGATTTCAACGAAATATGACGTTTGTTATTTTGGGACAAAAAATTATTGAAATGAAGTAATTGTTGGCAGAAATAGGCAAAACAGTTTTCAGGGTTTATTATAAAAGAAGTTTTTTGATGATATCCTCAATCACGTAGCTAGATTGACTAGTGATTTGGGAAGCAGGACAAAAGTGTTTTCAACTCCTTATCGAGAATAAAACAAGTAATAAATAACATACAGTATTCCGTGTACTTCAATATAACTCCTTTCGAGGTATTCAGTACAAAATTACATAAATTACTAATACTTCATGAATAGCTAACGTTTAATTTATGTGAAACAATAGTTAACGTAACAACAAACATTTTCCAATTTTTGTCTAAGTTTGACCTCAGCATTATGAAACTAGATGTCGCCCACTGTCTACGGTGTTATCCTGTCGAATCATCCTGACGAAGAAACTTTTTGATGAATCTTTAGAAACAAATGATATAAATAATTATAACGACGATTGAAGATGGAAATGAAGATATAACTAGCAACAACTCAGTAGTCATATGAACCCGTAATCAGCTGTTTTTCCAAAAGTCTACATTCGAATGAAACCTAACCTAACCTAACCTTTAGAAAAAGTATTCGGGAAGACCATGGATTGGGCAATATCTATTATCCGGACCTCAGAATAAGAAAAGTATCGAATGTGGCGATAAAGAACCGTACATTTAAATTTTAGTAGTTACAGTAATCTATTTTAATACTCTTTGAGAGAAGCCAACTTTTATTACAGAATTTTTGTTGAAATAACAATGACAATATTTCGTGGAAATTAAAATACAAAATGCTACTGAGAATTCCATATTTTGCTATAAGTTTGCACCGATACCTTACGGCAATGGTCTCCTCGAATTCACTGCATCTTCTTTTTCGCGTTACTTGGATTTAGCTATCAGGGCTATCTGGACATTTATTTGCTCAACACCCTATCACTCAAGTGGTTTGAGACGAACCAAAACTGCACCAACAGGTCATGCCACTCCCATCTATTCTAAACAATAACAGTTAGATGTTAATGTCAGATCACACGCGACCTACCTGCTGATCGCGGATCGCTTGTTCTCTGTCGTGCGGCAGGTAGGTGGGGGCCATCGCGGTGCGCAGCTGTTGCTCCACTTGGACGATTTGCTGACGCAGCTGTTGCACTTCCACTTGGTACTGGTCGACTTGCGCGATTGCTGTTTCGAGTTGCGCGCTCTGGGTTTTGATGGTGGCGTTGAGGTCATCTAGTTCTTGGAGGAGGTTCTCGGCCGACTCCGTTACTCTGGTGTCGCTTTCGATGCCGGAACGGAAGTGAAGCTGGAGAGAAAATATTAAAAAAAATGAGACGCAAAGGTGAGTCTTGATTTTGAGAATGGCTTGTTTCATTATGAGGAAAGAGAATTTGATTTGAAACTAGAGATCTACCTTTTCTGCAGATTCACATCAAAGTTAGAGAAAATATAAATGCTGAATAAAAATGTTCAAATTAATTGAAAAGAGACAAAGAAGGACAGTGATCAGAAAAAGCAAGGAGTTAAATGGAGAGAAAGAATATCAAAATAAAATATATTTGAGAAGAAAAAGTGTCGAAAGAGAAACTTTAAAAAAATACAAGAATTTTTGAAAATAAACAAAACATCAATATAGAAAAAACAAATATATTTGAATGAACTTTTTATGGTAAATGAATACATGTGTTATTAATTTTTTGGAGTAAACTTTCTTTCTATATTGACAATTTTGAACAACATTCAAATGCAAACTTTAATAACGTTGGAAAAGAGCTTGTTTCTTTTTTGGCGTTGGTAGAATTTTGTTTCAGAGGGTATCCCAATATATTTATTGATAAATCATGAAAAAATCATCATTAACGTTTATCAGCGCCCAATACTGAGACCAAAATTCATCTTGGTGTGAACATATAAAAATTTTAGCAAACGAGTACCTCTCATCATTTTCAAAATTAGATAGAATTTTCAAAATAACAAAGATAAAACTGTGTGAAACCTTTGGCGATGAAGAAAACTAATTAGTTTTATTAATCATCTTCTGAAGACGCCAACTCAATTGGCGAAACGCGCGTTGAGAAGAGTATTGTATTTCTGGTGATTGGGAAAAGTGGCCTTTCAAGGTATGCAAAAATTTTATGCTTTTGAATTCTCAATCAACTATTAGGAACCAATCATGTTATTGAAATGGTTTTGAACTATCAAATAGTTCATTTTGGAACCTTTCAACAAAATTAAATTTGAAAAAATTTTATTTGAAATCATTTCAAAGTTCTTCATTTACTGGTATATTTTGGTATTATAAACATTGCATGAAAATACATTTATGTTATCTGTTCATATTTATGATCCATGAATTTTTACTCCAATAATCAAAGGCCGAAAATAGTTTCAATAATAATATCATTCTCATTTATTAATTTCGTCCATAGAAATTTGAGATGTCAAAGAATAATAAATAGAAAATGAAAATAATGTTGCTTTCTAGTTTGTTCTATTATTTTTTCAATTTGTATTGAAAAATCATTGATATTTTCAAAAATGAATCAATTGATTAAAAATATTGGCATTCCATAGATAAAGATCCACTGAATAATTCATAGATTTTACTCATAACCCTTCAGTTTTTTTAAGACTCGCGTTACTCTTAAGAGGACTTCTGAGGTTGCTCGTAAAAAAAAAGCTGATTAAGGGAATTTTTTAAAATCATTTCAAGGCAGAAAGTTTCCAGTTTTGATGAAAAATTTATGAAAATTATTTTTTTACAATGTTCTCTTTCATCACTAATCACTTTCTTATCATTGCTTTTTATATAAAATTTGCCGTTCTTTAAAGTACTGATTGAAATTTATTTCGTAAGTTTAGTTACACTTTTCTCAATTACCTGTAACTTCTCAACAGACAGCGAAATTTTAGTCTTTTGAATTTGAATATCCGCGAGCATTTTCTCTCGCAGACCGTGTTGGTCCCTCAATGGTTTCTTTTTGTTCTGTTGAGAATCTAGAGCTGTCTTGGTTTTTTCTATCCAGCTCCTAACATCCTTGATTTTCTTTTCGCATTGCTCCCATTCCTCCGAGGTTTCTTGAAGCAAAGCATTCTAAAACATAAAAACTGTTTTTTCGATCTACTCACAAAAAAATTCGACATATTACTCCACATTTTGAGTTCCAGGAAGAACAATCCCCACCCTTTGTTCAATTTATTTAAATGTTTACCGTACAGCAAAATTTTAGTAGACTGAAAAAAACATTCAACTCTAAATTTAAAAAACATATTTATACTCATTACATTAGAACTCGCCCAAGTTTCGACTTCTGAGGATTGTCGTTCATAGTGGGCGCCAGCTGGTAGACGGGAAACCATTTCAACTGAACATATTTCAACAGATTTGAATGAAACAAAAAATATATGAAAAAAACTGCTGAATAATGATATGCAAAAATTCAAACCCATGAAAAACTTAAAAGAGAACTAAACATAACATTCTCTCATGTTCAACATTACCAATTATAAAATGCAGATTCAATGTTTCCTTCAAGTAAAATCTGTGGACTGAAAGGAATCTAATGAAAACGTTCAACCACCACACTAAAAAACTAGATCAATATTTTCGACGCAAGTTCTCGGAAAAAAGGTAGCATCATCAGAAGATGATTAAAACGTTAATCAATCAAAAACTTTCAGTCATCTCCTGATGATGCTAACTTGGTTAGCGAAAAGCGCGTCGAGATAAAATTCTCTGTTCATGGTGTGTGGAAGAAGTGTTTCCATGGCATCCATGTTTATTATTTACTTTAGTAATTTCAGTGATCAGATATTGTTCAATGCTGGTATTTCTTCATATCGGTGCTTAGGTACTCTGTCTTGAAGGTAATAATGAATGAATTCCTAACTAAAATGAAATATATTCACATTCTATTTGAGTCATATCTATTTCCGTTTAAAATTTCTTAATACTGGGTAGTTATCTGATATAAGATTATAATGATTAGAAACAATCTCTTCTGGGAAATATTTGTGTTTTTATCCACTCGTCAAAACAAATGAAGAAATATTCCTCATTATCTTCTGTAGCTTATTCATATATGTGCTCATAAGTATGGTTCTGGGTAATCCAATAATTTGAAAACTGCAAAATTCAATACTAAATTTGTAACAAAATCATTATACTGTCATGAAATAAACATTTTCAATAGTTCACCTACTGAAATTGAAACAACAACTTCACTGACCAAATTAAAAAATTTGCAGAAAAAATATATACTGTACGACCGACTTTTTATCATTTTCTTTCTTTTCTTTTCAATAATACTCACATTTCTTATTATAATTTCGATTCAATTATGACATTTGTTTATTATTCCCCTATAAACATTGTATATTTCTTGGAAATAATAAATGTTGATAGATAAATTTTACAACTTAATACCACTATTTTTTTCCATCCTACATATTCGATTAGAGACGTTTTATAATCGAAATATTTCACAAGTTTTGAATAATTGAAACATACCCTCTCCAAAATTATCGCTTCTACTTCTGTCTTGACTTCTTCAGCTTCTTCCATTTTATGGGGAAGGTCTCCAACGCTAGTTACGATGCCGATTTGCTCCAATTCTTTGGCCATATCGCTCAAGTTCTTGGTAACGCTTTTACAACTTTTCACGGCGTTCTAAAGAAAATAAAATTAGAATTTAAAAATTTTGTTGTTCAGTTAAATATAGTGGAAACTTTGTTGTAATTCATTATGAATCTTTAAAGACACAATAAGGTTGACATATTATAATTCAGAGAGTCTATTTATATGAAATGAATCAGTTCTAGATTCATTTTGAAAACCAATTCAGTAGAACCTATGTCGAAAAAGAACTGAATATTTTTTCTAGTATAAGGAAAAATTAGTAAGTATGTGTATTTCTATTCGAAATAATCCTTGTTTTCTAGTGGCAACGAATCATTCAAAGGAGGTGATTCAAACTCCTCATTATACAAGTTTCATCCAGAATTAATTTGCTGAACTGACTTCCTTCAGGATACATCAGCTTGCGGTTCTCAACAAGAGAACAGTAAGAGTGCAACTTTTTTCTCGAGAACTATTTCGATGACCAGACCACCTTCTTATCACTCAGATGGTTCAAAATGCATCAATTACAAGCTATGTATTCAGGCCATAATTTTGTTTCAGACAGACCATGACAAATATGTTTGTCCATTTTCACATTCATATCCTCTTCAATTCAGGGAGATAATCCTTGAACAGAGGTACATACTATAATTATTATCACTATCCTATAATATATGATTCAATAACAAACTACAAACCAATGAATAAAAAATATATAAGCAATATTATACAAACTCAAACTCTCTTTGCAGATGGGGTCAAGAATGAGTCTACTTACCGAGTAGTCATGCAGTTTCACCTTAGCCTCTTGCAAGGTACTAAGGTGTAGAGGTTCCTTGAGGAACACTCTCTTTTCCTGAACCCATTGCATAACGGCCTGGTACAGAGTGAGGAACCGTTGCCAAGCGTCCAAAGTTTCTCCGACTTGCTGTCTCTTCTCGTCCAACCAGGATCTCACCTGTGCCATCTGTTCCGTTAAATTGTTGATGGTCGATTGCACCATCACCTTTTCCTCCTCGTCCTTGGTTTTGTCGATGATTATCCTACCGTTTTTGGTGAGTTTTTCCAACTTATCGGCCATGCCTCCAAGTTCAGATTGGATTTGCTGGAGATGCTCGTGTAGAAGTTGTGGTTCAATCGATCGATCTTGGACCTTGAGCTCTGCATCTTTCATCCAAGCTTGAAGCTCGTCTACGTCACTACTGAAGTCTGTCCGGACAGTCCGGGCTTTCTTGAACTCCCTGTCCTTCTCGTCCATGGCGCTTGTTATCGATTCTGAAAGGAGCTCAAGTTGGTTCAGTTCCTGAGCGATATCTGAAGGTACCAAGTGTTGGGAATTGTTGTATTTAGTCTTTAGAGACGAGCTGAACTCAACAACGTCTCTAATCTTGTTGTCCACTTTTGTTCTGAGTTTTTTCAAGTCTTTTTCTGTACGAGAGATATTCTCGTGGAAGACGTAGAAATTAATCACTTCCTCTTTGAGGTTATTCAAATTGGTTTTCCTCTGAGTTATGTCGATCAGAGCTCGCTCTATTTCCTTCAAGTCTTTTTCAGTTTTTTCGAGTTTTTCTTCCAAACTATTCGAAAGCCTAAAACAAAAATGAGTTGAAATATAAATACATTGATCAGGATTATCAACAACGTGGAACGTGTTTTTGTTCACGACCACACCGCGAAATTTTGTTGCGACTCAGTTGGGAGAACTATTTTTAATTTCTGACCTCACAAACCGTGCCAAAATTACGCGCAGAGGCATCAACCAGATATTTTTTATTTGAATCGAGAATTTGAATCATCAGTTGGTTCAGACTGGTATGCTAAAAATGGGATGCATGAAGTGCCAAGAGAAATGCAGGACTTTCAATATGTTTTAACGAAATATCATCCAATGGAAAGCAATTATTGCATTTTCATTTAATTATGTCGCTCAAAAAACATTAAATATGACAATGTTTAAATATTAGTTTGAGCAATATTCAAAATAGATGGTGTCTAAGACTCCTTTTCTGAAAAAACAATAGCTAGTATGAAGTACAGATTTGAAATTATAAAAAATAGGTGGCAACGAGAAGTTATAATGCTGGAATATACACAGTTATAAATAACTACCAAATGAATTGCAAGATATGAAAACATTTTGACAGATTTCATTGACAGCAGCAGAGAAATAGTAGAACAAAAATACATTTAAAATATTCCAGTGGACTTTACTTCATTAGCTGATTTATCATCAACCATTAAGAATAATAATAAAATACATTGATCACCTGATCTTTGGCGTTTTCTCGTAATTACCATATTATAGGTTAAGTATTAATTAAATTCTTATAAAAACATAACTGATTATAAGAAATAAAGACGTATTATTATAAATTTATGGATGTAGCCACTACGTGGTAGGAAATCATCATGAAAATAGAGAATTGGAACTTTTATGTTTCTTAACACTTGATGATTTTAAGATTCGAGAGGGCATCATTCCACCAAGGACTCGAATAATCAGGACAACCACCTTCACAGAGTTGTCTGGCGGCCTCCCGATATATTCGGGAGGGCGCGCCAGCATTATCATCATCGTTATTATTATTAATTCATTGCAATGAAATTAACTACGTCAGAAGATTATATTGGTTTTTACTTTTTGGGTACACCTGTGAGAAAACTAGACAACATGAAGTGAACAATCCCAAAAAATTCTCCACTTTCGATGAGCTGAAAGTTGTTTTCTATGTTGATTTTTTGAGTATGCAACGAGTTCCTGTCGATTATTCGAAATGTAACTTACGTCTGTATTTACACACGAAATCGTACGCATCATTACTCATTACTCTTTGGAGTGCTTTCTTCACTAGCTCTCAATGAATACTTAATAAAAACGATTCATTGTGGTGTAGACCTTCACTTAGTAGTGAACAACAAACAAATTTGAAAAGCATTGATTCAGTTAAATTTATTTCAATTTTACTCTGATGTTCAATAGCTGTTCTGGGATATTATTGAAGCTGTAGTTTTGAAAATGACAGAAAATAGATTTCTGAATCAATATCTCGATTCCAATGTGATATAAAACTTACAACATAATTGAAACAGTTATTATTGATAGCAAATGATTACTCAGCAGAGAAATTATTGGAATAATGGAATGATTTGCGAATTTCAAATCTATTTCAATAGTTATTTATTCACGAATTTATTTTCGATTGAGTCTTTTCAACGATTCAAAACCTTCATTTTGATCGAAAACAAACTGGAAACATTTAGAGGTAGGTAATATTGAACAGACAAAATGAATATCTTTATTCTATTTTCGTTGATTTTGCTATCACATATTTTCAAATATTCCTATATATTTCATTTTTACTTTTGAATTATTAATTGATTTTATACTGAATTACACCGAATGTTTAATTTTTTGTATCCTGTTTCATTATTTCAATAACCATGTTTACCCAAGTATTTATTCCATTATAACCATTTGAAATACGTGTGTTATTATTTTCATTGTTCCATTATGTAATTATTCCTGAAGAGAGAGTTTGGTGGATAAAGAATGGAGGGGTCAATTTTCAAAACAAAATATCCATATTCAACTTTGTGGGAGCTCTATCGTCGAACAATTCGTTGATTGAATATGGCATTCAGATAAATTTTAATAAAATTTGTTTTTCAATTTCTTCTACTGGGTTTTGAAAATGTATCAACTAAAATGATCCTTGATTACAATGAAGATTTTACATAAATTGCTGTAATATCAATGAAATCATCCAACGATTTGTTGCTGGTTTCATTTAATTTTCATGTTACGCTTTTATAAAATTCGTGTAATTTTTCATCACTATCCCGTGTTACGGTTAGGCGAGACGACATATGATTCAACATCTGGAATTTCCTCTATTTTCACCTATCATCCCCAATGTTTATTGCCAGAATGTCCTGTATTGGTAAACTCTTCGATTATGAATAATAACGAGTTAGTTACCACGTCATCATCAAGGACGGTTATCATTAAATTTTCCAACGTGGACAACAAAAACATCCATCAAATCATCTTTGAATCACTGTTTCATCATTAACTCCAGTTACATAATAAAACTACTTAATAGACTTTATTCACATGATAATGAAACAAATACGAAATACGGGTACTGTCCGTTACAAAAATCGATCAAGTCAATGTAACGTATGTGCAGAAACATAAAATCGAAATAAAAATCATAATATCTCAATTCTGAATTGGAAAGTATATATTTTTAGGAGAGACTTGTTTTGAGAAATGAGTTATTTGGCTTTCTACTACATCATTAGATAAAACAATGTGGGAAAAAAAGATAGAAAAAGCTATTTTTTTCTCAAAAAATCTCAATTCTATTTCGATGACAGAAACAATTCTTCTCTTGAAACTCCACTGAACAAAAAAGTAACAAAACATATCCAGAAGTTAAAATGAAACAAATAACTCATTGTATTGAAAAATTAACGTAATTATCAGATCTGAATTATTTTTTTGAACATCTTCATTTTCCTAGTTTTAAATATTTTGTTGCTTTTTTTATAATTATGCTTGTTCGAACATTTATCCCATTATTATTCAATTTTTTTAAGGATTTGTAATGTTTTATTATTTCGATTGTTGATGCACTCGATTACTCGTAAAGAGAAAAAATGAGAAACAAAATGATAGTTTGGCCAGTCAACAATTTAAATTCATCATAGAAAAACTAAATCTGTCAACATCGGTGAAAAATAGTGATTGTAAAGGACTTCCATTGTTTAATATTATATAAATTGATTTGAAGTCCCTGAAAAAAATTAAAAAGAGATTAACCGAAAATAACAATTTTATAAAACAAAAAATAACTGAAATTACAAAGAAACAACATACAAGCTACAAAAAAAAATTCAAAATATTAATAAAAGCTGAAAATTAAAAAATATTATTAACAAAACACGAAAAATAAAAATTAAAAGATTCCAAACGAAGTTACGTCATGACGTTTCGATTATTAGTATCCACAATCGTCTTCCGGTGATAACAGTTTTTCGTTTAATAAAATTGTTATTTTCAGTTAATCTCTTTTTGATTTTTTTCAGGGATTTCGAATCAATTTATATTATATCAGACAATGGAAGTCCAAACTGATGAAATACACCACGAAACATTGTCAACTATCTTCAAACAATGTAAAGATTGTGAAAAAATTGTACTTTTGTTTCTGTAAGTAAAAAAGAGAGTTTGATCACAAACTTTCTCTTCAAAAAATATTACATGTTTCGTAGTACATATCAGTAGCTTGTTCGTAGTGAATTTCGTATTCACTTGTTTGTGAGGATCAAATCGTGAGGCATAGTTTATGAAAAGCAATATCAATTGATGCATGGAATGATCAGTTGGTTGCAGTGTTGCCGCGACCATTTGAAAAAAGTACTAGAGTGCGAATAAAAAAATACTGGAACTCACAAAAGTACTAAAATGCGAATATATCAGTAACAAATATTTTCTGCATACAGGCAACATATTCCATGCTGTAGTTATACTTAGTTTTTATTCAATAATTATCAATGATTGAGTGACAAAAGGTGGACAAAAAATAAAAAGTGACAATGGAACAAATTGGATAAGGATTTCGTGGAGCGCATGCATGTATTGTTTTTTAATTGGCTACTCTAAATTTGTCATCAGTCATCATAATAATGGCTCACGATGTCACTTCAACTGTACAATAATAAAAAATGATGACAAATACGTAAACTAGTCAACTTATCCAATATGGTCGATTGACCTGATTAACGGTAAAACAGATTTTTTTTAAACCTGACCTGATGAATCAGAAATCTCCCTTCTATGAATGGCCATGATTTCATGTCGTACTAATACATTAACCATGCCAAAATATAAAACATGTATTTGACCAGCTAGTCAAATACTTGTTTGATGATCAACTTTTTGGAAAAGTACTGAAATATCAAAAGAAGTACTAAAAAATTATTTTCAGGTTTCAAATGTACATAATTAGTACTGAAGTACTAAAACGGTAATACTGGCTTCGTTTTATTTCCGTTTCACACTTTTAGGCAAGTCGTGGATGCTATGAAGTAATATTTCATCACTTTCTTGTGCTATGTTTAGAAAAGGCGTCACAAAATGCAACATCTGGCGTTTCATCAATCATCTCTAACTTTTATTGCCAGAATATCCTGGATTATCAGACGCATGAAAAAATAGTAAATAATTTCGCGAGGGGTGCATTGAACCTCGTCGTCCTCATCACCAAGGACACGTGTCATTTATGATCCCGGTCACTTTTTACGTAAATAATCCAACAAATCACCTTTGAATCACCGGCTCACAAACTCCAGTTGCAAAATAAAACTTTACGTAATACACTGTATCCACGCGGTAATGAAACAAATTTTTCGCGTGAAAAACCGAAATATGGGCACTGTCCGTCACAACAATTGATCGGGGTGGGATATATCGTAAGAACAGAAAATCGGTACCAGGTGGTAGTTGACCCCAGCAGCAGGTATGCTATCCAGCCATCCAGTTTGATCAAACTGCAGTTCGCATTCGAATCCATGCCGGCGACGGCGACGTGATTTCGGAGGCGTCGCGACGCCGCTGTGCGCACGACCCACATATTACGTTACGCTCGTTATTTCGATAGGTTTATTTGGCACACGTTAGAATTTCGTAAAATGCAACGTTTCCTGGGAAGGTTCATATGTGTACAACATGGTTCGCGATAGGTCGTTCAACGTGGATTTATGCAACCATACACTCATCTTCATGTTCACTTTTACTTTCACTATGAAAGATGAAGTATTGATTTTCAGTGGAGCAATTCATGCACCAAAACCGCAGAACATGTAGGTGTTCTCTGATGAATACTTCCATTTTCATCTTTACTTCAAAAAGTCAACTATTCCTAGTGCAAAGGGTTGTTAGCAGGGTGGCAACATGCGATAGATTTCTACTTTTTTGGTAGATTCTCAACACACATTGAAAAATTGCAGTAGATTACTTTTCGCCGGTAGATTTCGGTAGACTTGCGTAAGACGCCTTGGCGATAGAATTTTCATTTCAAAATGTGAGTGGCGACATCTACAGCAAATGACATGAATTTATTGTTTCTAGGTTCAGCCCGCTTCGATTTGCAATAAACAGATCACAGAATGGATACATATAATAAAACATCAATTTCCCGATTGCTTGTTACTGTTTTCTGAATATCTACGACCTTCAATTTGAGGAAGAAGAAGATAATAATACATAACCTCATTTCACTTTTCGTTTTCAAACTTTCAAAGTTTCAAGAAACATGTCTGTGTTTGAAAGTGTACAACCAAAACCATAAGAAGGACAAGGCTTTCTAGATTTAGTGATGTTATTCAAATGTCTTTACAAGCTGTCTGGTCAGTTGGTGCTTTTCAAATATATTCCAGTGGATTTAAGTAGATTTTTTCCGGTTAGTTTTTGGGGGACCCCATGCAAAAACTCAGTTAGGAAAGTCACGATTAAACAATTTAACGGATTAGAAAGTATAAGCACCTAAAGACTGACTTTCGACCGAAGAAAGGTTTGATGTCTATATTGCTGAAGTGCCCATCAGTAGGATTGAGGACCGCTCGGAGAGCGGGGGTGATTGTAGTAGTGTATTAAGTTTTTCCCACAAAGTTTATTTTGTAGGCGAAGTTTTTACTCCAGGGAACTCAACCCGGGAGGGGGTAGACTTACAATGACACCATAGGCCCTAGACATTATCTGAGACAATGGTAGATTTCTGAAATAAAATGTAGCCACGCTGGTTTTAGACATGCGCACGTTGTCAATTGTCAAAATTTCGAAAACTACATGGTTATTGTGTAATATATGTTGGTAATTTGAAGTAATTGTATTTTACAGGACGTTGACAATTCGCAAAATTCAACCAAAAATAGGTTGACCTAGTGGTTTATGATTGTATATGATGGAATATGATAAGTGAACATGCGTAGTTGGGAAACCAGTAGTGATGCGTAAAATATCTGTTATATAATAATGAAAGTTTCATAGTTACAGTGCATAAACAACCTACTATACAAGTCAAAATTTTGACTTGTATAGGTGACTATAGGTGACTGTCATTGACTTTAGGGTATCATAAAAATATATTTTGTAGAGCCTACACTGAGAGAAATGTTTAGTAACTACTGAAAATAATGACATGTTGCCAGAATAATATCTGCATGAAAGAATGTCTAATGTGTAGCAGTATAATCTGTTTCACATTTGATAGCATTTGCCAAAATCGACACAAATAGGAGTGACGTAGACTACAGTTAGAAGAAATATGAAGAATATATCAGCTAGGTAGAAAATAACAATAGGCAATAACAAAATATTCGGAATTAATTTATCGACTCTCAGTATGCAAGGTTACAATTTGTGTAGATACATCTGAAAATGTTGACATAGCTGCTAAGTAGTATTATACTTTTTTAATCATCTCCTGATTATGCTAACTCGGTAAGCGAAACGTGTGTCGAGAGACACACATTTTTGTTTTGGTGGGCTAAAAGTGTTAACAGTAAAGTATTTTTACGACAGAGGTTACAAATGGTACTTATCAAACTGAATGAGAGTTTTTTCAAATATATAAGAATCCATCTAATTTTAACACGTTGATAAGCGTTTTTCTCATCACACATCAATCCAAATATTTATTGCGGCTTTATTATGCATGAATTGATGATCTGAACAAAATACGCGAGACATATTTCGATTCGCGCACCATCTATCATGATATATGGAAAGTTGGGTCAATCTCATTTTTTGCCCCAAGGGTTCTTGACAGAACTAATTGCTAAAAACACCAGGGATCTACCAGGAATCCTATGCATTTTGTATTGGCAAATGCATTGGCTTAAATGGAGGTTTTGTGGAAGCCACTGAAGTTTCAAAGCTCACTTCCACATGAATCAAAATAAACTAACGGATTAGATTACATTTTTGAAAAGTTGAACGTACATAACAACTATATGGGTCAGACCAAGCGTGCCGTTGAAATTCGATTCGAAGAACACACAGCACGTATTCGAATTCGAAAACTAGGAAAATCTAGTGTCGTTCAACACGCCTTGCATCCAATAGGATGCATTAAAACTATCTGAAACTGTTAAGATCGGTACATGACACTAGATTTTTTAATGTTTTCGAAAGTCTGGCATGAGAATTACGAACAGTGACGACAGTCCCATTCCCAACAGCCTATTGTTTACCTTTTCATCAATAACTCTGTTAAAATTACTCGGAATTTTGACGTTTTAAAATAGCGACACGTGTTTTGCTATACAATCAACTGAAGTTGATACTTCAAGTGAATACGTCAAGAAGAGTACTCCGACTACGCCACTGCAGATGACTATCGCAGTTCAGTCGAAATGTTTGGAGATTTTAACCTAAAAAGACCACGACAAGACCCGGAAACCAACCAAATCATCAGAGGTGCTGACAAATTTCGTAAAAACAACAAGAAATCATAACATTATTTTGTGACAATTTGTTCAATTACATCGGGTGCACAGTATGCGTTTTTCTTTCATTGTATCAACTGTAAAGAAACATACACCCTCATGTTTATCTTTTAGTCAAGGACAGTCCTATTAGAATTTGATTCGCTCATTTGGATATCCTAACCACAGATGCATTCGAACAGAATCGAAAAAATACAAAATAGGTTACTGAGATATTCTTTACATACGTATACGTCCAACTCAATGGCCTCAAGTCTATCGAATATATAGCCACATCTGGTGTAACACAAGGATCAAAACTAGGACCCCTACTATTCAATATGTTCATTAATGATATAGGAGCGGAGTTTGTAGTTAATTTCCGTTTATATGCAAATGACTCACACTCACAATATAACATGTTCTAATGATTGCGAACGTCTCGCCCTGAATTCAAATCGCGTTGCTACATGGTGTCGAAAGAATAACCTATCTCTCAACATATCCAAATGTAATGTAATGTCTTACTCACTGAAAACCAACTTGAATTTACACAACTACGTCATAAATAATCAAGTTCTGGAGCGTTCTGACACCCTCACTGACCTAGGTGTTACTTTTGATTCATCCCTCTCTTTCAATTAACATATTGACACTACTCTAACAGAAGCTTATCGCATGTATGTATTCTTAGTTAGAAATACAAAAGACTTCGAAAAAGCTTCAACATTGAAATCACTTCATTTCACTTTTGTTCGATCTAGGCTGGAATATGCATCTCTCGTGAGGAGTCCCTACTATCAGGTTCAGGTTTATAAGGCACGTATTCTACTGTATTGCTTGTAACTCATAATTTTTGTAGTCTCGAGGTAAGGCGTGAACATTATTTTTTTTTTTAATTCAAGGTCATAAACAATATCATCACCTGTTCTCAACTGTTACATATGTTGAATTTTTGGGTTCTTAGACGGTCATCTAGGAATATTGTCACATTTTGCCCCAACACTCTGCCTACAAATATAATGAAAACATCTCCAATGTGCGATATCTCTAATTCTGTTAGTCATGTCCTAGATATAATCAACTGCCAGATTATACAAATCAAACGACATTTATTAGCTGAAGTACATATTTGTAAATGCAACTATTACTCCCTATTCTGTAATTGGGTTCATCCTGTAGAATAGTGTATGAAATGAATAAATAAATAAAGAAAAATATTATTGGCCGGATTACACAAAAGTCAGATCAATGGATTTGAGGCAGCATTTCAAAATATCATCTCTTCATATTTGACGAGATGTAACACAAATAATTTTTATATTACAGATATAAACATAAGCGAACCCATAGATTTTAATGTTTTTCAATATCCTACAAGAAATCCAATCGTTTTTAAACCATCCAAGGCAAGTAAAAAAAAACTGATCTGTGTAATCTTTCAACCATGCTTCGTAAAGCAAATGAAATTAATTTTAAAAAAATTTTGATTTCAGTAATTCCTTCTTAGGTTTCAGATATGATGTAATTAATATTATTTAATACAAATATAAATGTGATCGTAGAGAATAAGTTTGAAACTATTTCACTGTATATGTACAGAAAAGCTCACACAATTAATTTGAAATAAGAATTTCTATGTAATTAGGTAAATAAAATGAAATGAAATCACTAGCTTTGTGATTTTTCAAGAGTCAGACAAAACAGAATTAAAGATAGAGAAACTGGTTAATTCAATCGCAATGAATGGACAACTATCTTTCAAAGTCTGAGTCACTTTTCCGTGAGATAAGTTTTCGCAAGGAAGTATTTCCGTCATCAAAGATAGCCGATTTACATTTACACCAAGTATTTCAACACATTCAGATAAATAGAAAAACAATAATTCCATCAACTTCATTGAGGGAAAGTTTAATTGAATCAACGTTGTATTTTCTAAGCTTCATGACATAGTTCTTTATCAAAGATTCAGAGAGTCGTGACGTTAGAGTTCCTCATTTATATTCGAAAGTTAAGATAATTTTTAGAGGTAGAATTGGAACCTCTTGCGTAAAATGGATCTTCATTATACCCACACAGTAAGAAGTACTCTGAGTAGGATCAGAAAACTTCCGAACACTTAACAAAAACTCGCCAGAGGATGACAAATGTAATTTTGTTGAAACGTCGAGAAATTCATTCCCATCGGGGATGACAATTCACCACACGGAACAAAACCCGGAAAAATAATTTCAACATATTCTTCTCCGTGGAAACCTTCGATTAACATTCAAACACCTTTATTTATTTGTGACAATTCACCACAAGGAACAAAACCCGGAAAAATAATTTCAACATATTCCTGTCCGTGGAAACCTTCGATTACCATTCAAACACCTTTACA
>WOGP01000024.1:0-43083 GCA_015342065.1 Leptinotarsa undecemlineata
GCCTTGATTTTACTAAACCAATAAAAAAGCAATTAATACGTCATAGTGGTGGGGGGAGGCCTAGAATCGCCCATAATCTCCTACTTATCTATTTCAAAAAAAAAGTTCTACGAAACTTGGCGAAAACTTACCTTTTCATGAATCAAATACACTGTAATTTATTTGATTTAAAATATTTATTTTCTGATCTTATTTTGACTTAATATCAAAGAAGCACCCTAATTATGAATTGAAAATTCTCGCATCAAAATATCAGCTTTTTTCAAAAAGTCGGTGTGCTTTTTGTTCGTTGAAATTTCCACTTTCTGATGGCGTCAATAAATATACATTGCTATAGTAAATGTTCTCAAGAAAAAATGAAAAAAATTCAATTTTTTTTGTACTAATGTACACTTTTGAGCTATTTATTGAAATTTACACTCTAATTACTCAAAATACGTAAGAGATAGGCGAAATTGAATTTGTGAAATTGAAACGTTTTGAAAATAAAACTTCGATGGATTGAAAACAGTTGATATACTTTATTTAGATGTTACGGAAAACTATGAAATTTCTTTGACAGATTTTACTTGGTCTTATTCCAAATTTGCAAATAACAAATCCGATGGTTGAATTCATGGAAAAGATACACACTGATTTGACTTATCATACTTAAAAAATGATTCCTGTGCTGTTCATAAAAAATCCACCGAGTTATTATGATACCATTTTTACATCGTTGGTAGAAGCGGCTTAAACAATGACAAAAACAAGAGCAAAATATTGTGTTCGTAACATTTGACCAACCACTATAAATACCACAAAGCTGGTGAAATCTTAACCAGTATTGATTTAAATAACAATTTATCCCCAATCCAAGTAACACTTGGGGAATTTGATTTATTGATGATGTTCCTCGGAGCATTGGATTCATCACAAATGGTAGTGAACTTAAGGAGGCTTTTTGTGAAATATATGGCAAAAATTCATCCGACAAAGTTCTTTCCGGGCACGCATATGCACGAGCTATCAGAGGACATTTTCTAGTACAGCTCGCCTTGTCTAAATTAATTTTATCGTCGATAGAGTTGTTAGACACAGAAAAAGTGCAAATGGATACATTTTTACTGGATGTAGGAATAGAAAATTTTAAAGACAATTTGCATCACGAAGATTTCAAGTACATACAAAATGTATTGAGCATCTAAAATTAGTACAAAAAAGAAGTTCAACCGCAAAACTTTGGATGCAGTACTCACGGATTGCATTGGATGCAGTTCATACGGGCTGAAAATACGGGTAAGTGGGAATTACTATTATAATAAAATGTGTGGAAAGAATGCTTCATGCAAGTGGGCACTTTTTATACGCAAAATCTGCTCATCTTCATATCTAAGATATGCGTAAGCTTAAAAGGACACAATAAATGATAATTATGGATTTACGAGATTATCCAATGGATTCTTTACAATTTATATTTTATGAGATTTTCTATGACATGAATGTAATTAAAATTAAATAAATAAACTTTTTAACTGTATAAAATTGCAGCAATCATTTTTTTTCATGAAATTATACCTACATAATGATTAAAAAATAATTCGAAATCGAGTTTCTCCATTTTTTTTTAGATCTTCTGAGAACATTGACTATAGTAATGTATATTTTTTACATCATCAGAAAGTAGAGATTTCAATGAACAAAAAGCACACCGACATTTTGAAAAAAGATGATATTTTGACGCGATAATTTTCGATTAAAAATGAAGGTGCTTTTTTGATATTAAGTCAAAGTAAAGTGAGAAACAATTTGATTCTGGGATAGAACAACGATAAAAATAAAAACAACAATAAAAATTAATTGGCACTCCGGGGTGACTTCATTGATTCCAGTGGTGCATTTGCTTTTTCAGCAGCAGGAAAACCCGGAAAAACCTGCAGTACCACATCATCTGAAGATCTTGATCTGCCAATTTCCTCTCTCATAAAACAAAATGTATAGTGTCTCCAGGTGCTCAAATAAATTCAATACATCGCCAAGAACACTCCGTGACACGACTATCGTCAAACCTAAACCAGTCCTTTTCATCTTTGACCAAGGCATAATAATAACCAAACTCAACGCCAGAACCACAGTGAACAATGACTGCATGAATATTATAACAGTGGTCTGCTACATTGAAATGTTCATCTATTTCGAACCTTCGAAAGAGTTTCTTGCTTCCGTCAGAGTTTTAGTCTTGTTTAAAGACCATCAGTGTTATTATTACATTGACTGGTGCCTCAGCTATACTTGTTTCCTTAAAACAGTCAGTTAGTTTGGCGCATGTTTGGCAATACAGTCCATCATCACCTGTTAGAAATTCCATTTTCAGATGAAAAAATTAATATTTTAAATCAGATAAATTTACAGTGTATTTGGAACACGAAGAAGTAAATTTTCACTTTTTTTTAAAAAGGTAAAAATAAAAAACCAAAAATCGGTTATTTGAATTTTTCACGTAAATTTTGAGGTTACAAAAGTTGTAGCTCTTTTCATTATCTACAACTTCGCCATTTGATTTTTTCCAGAAGACAGTTTCGCCGGAAATCGAGATAAACCATTTTTTTCCCTTAAAAAACTCACCTTCTCCCACCTCCCGAACTCAGATCGCCCGTAATTTAATTTTCATTTCATTTTTATCATATCCTTTTCTAGTGGGTTTCATCCTACTATTATTTTTTTTCTTTTCACCAGTGGTAATACCACGAAGCTTATTTGTACTGTACATCATAAAATCACATTTTATTTTCCCACTAATATCAGATTTTTTACAAAATGTGATTGAAGAAACATCATCAGATTCTTTATTTTCATTTTCTTCATTGTCAAAATCGTCTAGTAGATGCAAGCGTTCATCTTACACTGATTCTACATCTTGGTCTGCTTCCACGTTTAGATGTCCATCTTTCATCATATCTTGATTTTCATCACAGTCTTCGCGTACATAATTCATTCTCATCCACATCACTCTCACTAGACGAAGAAAAATGATCAACTGTTTTTACGGATTCTACATTCAATTTTTTGTTCTTGTTATCAATTGCTTCTACTTCTTTTGGTCCAACGGTTTCTCCTAGTAGTTTTGCTTCAATTCTTCTTTCTCATTAAATGGAATTATTCCTGGTTTTCGAAAGCCAGAGACAATATTTATAATTGGGTACAATAATTACCATCAGTTGCTTCCGTAATCGTGGAAATTCAGATTTTGGAACATGGTCTCATCTCAACATTTCTTCCAATTTCGTAGAATTGGCGTCATTTAATTTTCATAGGTCAAAATAAGACATCCTGTGGCTGGATTAAGTGCGTTGAGATGGCTGATGAAAAAAAATTGAATATTATATTTTTGCAACTCTGCTACCCTCTAATTCTTTTACCATATCAAAAGAAATATAGCTCGCAAAATTGTGAATATAGGACACCATCCCGGCAGTTTGAAAATAAAAATAAATCGGTTTTGTAAGAACACTGTTACTATTCTACTGACGATTTTTTGAATATGTGTCCATGTATCCATGTAACACCTGGGCTGAAAAGTCCCGGGTCTATGAAAGAAAACTTGTTTTTTTTTCAAAATTGATATTATTCATCAACGTAATCTATGTCAAGAGCGACACAACCCTTCCAGCGATGCTCTAACATTTCAATACCAATTTTGTAGAAGATAGTTGATGAATATTAAATCTTGCACATCCCAAAATACCGAGGCCATATCCTTTCCAGCCGACTGTTGTGCTCTTTGGACGAGGTTCACCAGTTGCTCCCCACTCAGACGACGATCAATTCAATTCCAGGGTGAAGTGATGGATCCACGTTACATCAATTGTCACATATCGACGCAAAAATTTCGGTTTGTTATGTTAAAACATAGTCAGCAGTGCTCAGAATCATCAAGACGTTCTTGTTTTTGGTCAACAGTGAGCTCGCGCGGAATCCACTTCAGAGCTTTCTCATAGTCAAATGTTCATGCAATATAAAGCCAACGCGTTCTTTTGATATCTTTACAATGTCAGCTAACTCACGAAACTCCACTTTTTGATGATTCAAAACGATTTTGTGGATTTTTTTATTTTTCTGGTGTTACTGCCTCATTTGGACGTCCACTGCGTTCTGCGTCATCGGTGCCTCAACGACCACGTTTGAAGTCAGAAAAAAAACGTTTAATTGTTGTTTCTGATGTAGCGGAGTCCTTATAATACTTTTCAAGCCATTGCTACGCTTGAACGGAATTTTTCACATCAAGAAGCGATGTAAAACTAAAATACGAAATTGTTTTTGAACCAGGTTTTGGAAAGTAGTATCACTCTTAGCACCATTACCTAGATATAAACTTATGAGTAGAATATCATGAAATTTCAACAGTTTTCTTTTGAAGGTTAGTACTAACTGAAAAAGCGGTGAATGCAATAAGACTAGCGCCATCTATGTAGTAGGTCCGATACTTTTCAGTCCATGTAGTATGTCTATATAGGTTCCTTATACAGGGCGTTCCAATGAAAACTTGACCCCCCCCCTGTAACTCAGAAACGGAAGTATAATCGAACAATTCAAGGAACACGTCAATTTTTATTTCTAGCGGGACTAATTCCAATATGGAAATCATACCCGAAACTTCATCTTCCTGCGGTCAGCAACTACCCCCTATTGTTTTCAATGGCTTAGGGGGGGGGGGTCGAGTGAAACATCATTTGAATGGTATTTTGTCTTTCTATTATCTCTGTATTTTTTAGTCAAAATTAATTCATTCGTTATTGACAAATTGAATGTTTAACTTTTTATTTGAGAAAAAACATAAAATTTGCTGTTGTTCATTATAATGAGGAAATCAACAACAAATAATATCAGCGGGAACAAAATCAATGGCTAAATTGTTCAAAATGATCTCTACCTAATTCCATACAATAATACAATATACTCTCGAAAGCGTTCTTTACATTATTCAGGATGTCCAGAGTCAGCAATCGGCATTCCCGAACAATACTCTGTCACAGGTCTTCTAGATTTGTAGGCTTAGTAGAGTACACTTTCGACTTCAGGTGACCCCTCAGAAAAAAATCCATAGGTGTGAGATCAGGTGGTATAGCTGGTCACTCCACTGGACCCCTTCTGCCGATCCAACACATTGGAAAAAGTTCGTCCAAAAACTGCCTCAACCGAACATCAAAATTTGGGGGTGCACCATCCTGCTAGAATGTTATTTTGTTTTATACTAAATTGACATCATTTTCTAAAATTTGTGTAATCATACGATATACACAGTCTTGTAATAGATTTAAGTATGTGTTTCCATTGAAATTACCTTCAATAAAGAATGGTCCAAAAATATGATTACCAAGAATGCCAGCCCAAACATTAAATTTTTGTGGAGTTTTTGAATTTGTTTTCATCACCAAATGAGGATTCACATCGCCTCAGTAACGACAATCATGGCTCAATTATAGCACTCACCATTCAACATGAAAGAACTTTCGTCTGAAAAATATGTATTGTGAAATAGGTTTGGGTTATTGGTCAATTTTTCGTTGAACACCTCACAAAACTGAATTCGACGATCAGGATCATCTTCGTTTGATTCCTGAAGTAGCCTTATTTGGAAATTATGGAATTTTTAGGCTTTCAAATTTCTAAAACCACTTGTAGCTGATACACCAGACGTTCTAGCTACTTTTCTGATAGATTGTCAATTAACTTTTTAACGTATTAAGGCACTTAATCACAGGAGGCAGGCAATGTATGGTCGTACAAATATACGCCCAGAAGAATATGACGAACATCCAAAACGGAACCTGTATAAACTAGTACAGGGAACGAGACTGATGGAATGGGTGCCATGAGAAGATGGGAGAATAAACGCAATAAGCCCAAGAGGCTGCAGTGTTTTCTGGAGACTTGGACTAAATGGACAAGTCAGACAGCGCCCAAGGCACAAAAAAACCGTAATGATTGCTCACGTGGTCTGGATGATTCGTATTTTAAATTCTTGCAGCAGCTTTCGTACATTCATTATTTCGATAATAGGTTGCAACAATTTCTATTCTTTCTTCGGTAAAATGAATCATGTTGGAACACAGTGAACAAGGATGACTGAATAATAATTCGTGAATTTTGTTTTGTTCTGTGACAACTATATTCAAACCAATAGTTTCATCCATTTCAAAACGTTCACTACTAATTAAATGAATTCTACAAATCTAGAAGACCTGTACTGTAAACTGCCGAATGAATATGTATTTAATTTTCGTAAATATGAATAGATAGAAAAAGATGTATGACGGCGACTCTCTGTTTAAATAAACAACAGGAAACAAGAAAAACTGAATTGATACAAAGGGGCAGAAAAGTTTTTTCAAATTAATGCAGTGTCATAAACTAATGTGCTACTTTACAACTAGGCAGGTAGCATCTCATATCGAAACCACCTTCAGAATATGGTTGGTAGGCGGACGATAAAGCACCTCTCGCACGAGCACACGTGTTAACCCAAAACCCGAATTGCATCTGTCTCTGCTTGAAATTAACATCCACCCAAAGATATTCACATGTGCCACCTCTCGCAATTATTCGGTGGATTCACTATATGACAACATCCACATGTGCGTCTGGATTTTTTTCATTCGCATCTATAGAGCGAAAGAATATGGAATATACGTACATCCGGTTGGAATAAAGGAGATCGTTTGAGGCACGTGGTTATAGAAATGGATTTTATTATATCATTTTTACGTAGGTTCTACCACATGAACGAACACATGCTCTTTCACTTTTCAGATGAATATGGTTGATATTTACAACAATGATGTTGAAGACAGAGTGAAAGAATAAATTCTATTTGTTTTTTTTTTCAAATCAATACATCTATACCTACTAATATTATAAATGGGAATGTATGTATGTGTGTGGTTCTTTCACGCCTAAACGACTGAACGGATTTACATATAAGGTTTTGTGTAATTTTGGTCATAATATAACGATTAGTATTAAGTAAGTCGGAAAAATTCTTGCTCCCTGACAGCTATCTTGACGTGCGCTACCTATACCGTTGGAGTTTCATGAAGATAATGTGCAGTAAGATTGTTCGTCCCAAATAGATCTAAATTAAAAGTCTGCGATAACATATATCTACCTCTTATGTGGTAGCCATTATATGCATAATACTGAGCCAGAAATACAATCAAATTGGATAGGTGCCTCTTTAACAATGCACATTTTAAATTATCGGTCAAATTCTTATAAAAATTGATACAAATGCCGTTTTAAGTATTTAATATAAATGAGCACTGTCTTTTACACTAAGTAATTTGGACGAATCGTTTAAAAGTTTTCACAATAAGATTAACTTGACGCAACGCAGTAAGCTATAAAGCCGGATTTATAGTTTAAGTAATGCAACATAAGACGTACCGTAACGTTATCATTAACGTAAAACAACAACAACGTTTCATAGATGACGCACCGCAACGCAAAACTGTAGCATCCGCATGCGCATATCGAATTCAATGAGTGTTCCACTTTTTGAAAGTTTGTTGGCATGAATTGCTCCAAAAATCCGGAAACGAACAATTTCTGACTGAGCCAATGTTATTAACAAATCATAATCCACTTTTAAAAATATTAATTCAGAAAAGAAGAATTATTTCATAATGAAAAGAGAAATGAAAATTTCTATGTTTTATACCACTTTTATACCACATCTATCAATTTATTAATTATTTCATACATCTTCAAAATTTACATAATGATACAATATCCTCGACAAAAAAAACATAAAATATTAAACAAACTAACCACAAAATCGAAAACTGACATCTGCTACATGTCTGTCAAAACTGTCAAAACAAACTGTAAATTGTTGAAAACAAAAATTTCGTACTCTGATTGGTTGTCCGTAAGAAATAGTTCCGTAAGAGATGAAACATGACCATCTCTTACGTTACGGATACGTCGTTGCGTTTGCGGAGTAGCATTTATAAATGAAAGCCTGTTAATCTGAACCTTTATGTTTTTACGGTACGGTGGGCGTTAGCGGTACGGTTGCGTTACGTAATCTATAAATCAGCCTTAAAGGCTGTTAATTCTCATAGCACTGACACAGAATAACAGACTACAAAAACAAGTTTAGATAGGCAACTGTATACCACAGACTACAGAAACAAGTTCACAGAATTCTGCGGTCTGTGACGCTGTGCTGTAGCCAGTGAAATCATAACATGGACTGACCATTGAAAAGAGAACATAGACTCTAACAACTAAAAAAAGATAAAGCGAATCACCACTTAACAGTGGTGCATATTTACATAGAGAATTTGATTTTATTCGTCACATGGTTTTTTGATGTAGCGGCCAACAAGTTGTGTGATTTGTAGATGGAATATATGTAAAAGTCTATGACTTGATAATATGGAACACCGACGATTAAGGTCGATGATATGGACTATGACCTGTGACACAGACGCGACCAACTTATAATTATATGATATGTTTTCCCCTCGCTCGCTCTCTCTCTCTCTCTGTTTTAATGGTTGTTGCTCCCACTCGGACGCACTTGATCATTCTCCTCCACAGAACACTGAAATTTATTTTCAGTAATCTTGGATCACCTTCATAAATAAATATTGTGTCTATGCATTCGAGTTAACGCCCGATTCTCTTGATATACGGGAAACTGAGCTTCGTTTCTTGTAGCATTTTCGCTTCAGAACACTAATAGAAGAATACGATACTGATTTCATTAATGACGTCATAATTAATAAAACGTTACTGGCTTTTATGAGAATTGAATAAGCTTAAATTCAACAATTGATGAAAAAACTGCACTTATAGTTACAACAAACAAACTAATTCAAATATATAAACGAAACCAACATAGAGATACTTTAAACCTGCAGCTCAACTAGTTTTTTGTAATCGACAAAAAATTTGAAAGGTTTACTGGTTCGTTTTCGTCAGAGATTGTTGGTAACAACTTACGAACTATTTTCAGGCAGGGACGTATTTCAGAGTAATACTATAATTGAAAATATTTTTTATTATTCTGAGGGGCATATCTGATCAATGGGATCTCACGAAAAATTGCCTATAAACTTTATTACGCATTGGAATAAGGTTCTTAAAATTACCTACCAATAGAAGGACCGGCTTTTTAACATCATAGGCAGTATGTTATTGAGAATCTTACTTGGAAGTGGAATACTATTTCAATGACGTAGGAACTACCCGTTTGATCAAGCGTCCACTAAAATGCAACTTTAGATTGTTGAATGATGTCATTTTGAAGTCACTTCCAAGTGAAGAAAGATAATAGAGAAATAAGCCCCAAAGAGTCTCTTTTCTGAGGCTTTATTTTCAAATCAGGTGAATTTTCGCATCGAGAGAAAAATTGATTGTATCTTCTCTTTGTTTTATTTTGATTTTTCTCTTGATGTTACAGTTCACAATAGTGGAAAATAAGGTTTCTGTAAGGTATTTTGTGACTGAACTTAAAGAGTACGTAGTTCTGTCATTGTCTATAGACAATGGTTCAGTGGAAGCCACAGACACTAAAGAAAATGGTTTCGTGATATGTTGTTATCAAAACCAAAATAAAAATCAAGAAGAAGATGTTTGTTGTTGTCAATAATTGAGGTTAAAATAGCGGCTCCTACAGAAATTCAATTTAATGCAGATTCAATCAAACAAACGTACAATCCCCCGAAGATGTCCCAAACGACTCCCGGTGACACTTCCCCCGAACAAGTCCACTCGAAGAGCATTATCGTAATACACCCCGGCTCGCTGAACCTTAGAATCGGGCGCGCCTCCGATTTGAACCCTTTGACCGTGCTACACGCCATAGCGAGACGTAGATTGCCTTACGGCCAAAGCTACAGGGACACTTTCCTGCCCGAACGAATAGATCTGAGCCAACCCCAGGAATTCGAAGAAGCCAGGTTGGCCGTTTCACACACTCTGCAGTCCTGTCTGCAGTCGGACGGTAGGAGGAGGTATTAGAAATTACGCAGTGTAAAAGTATATTCCTGCTATGTTAATGATATCAGTAAAAAGAAGTTGCCAAGAGCCAATAAAAAAAAATGCAAAGTCAATAAATACTTCATAGACAAGATTTATGACAATAATACCTATGACTCCTATTATTTGAAAATGAGAGACACCAGAAGTCGTATCGCTAATGAAAAGACTACAGCAAAACTAGCAGAAGTTATGAAAAATGTTGCTAGGTATATTGTTGTGCCCTCATCTAATCAACGAATCTTTCATTATAAGGAAATTTTCCAATATGAAGAAATCTAATGGACTCCAGGCTTCTGAAATAAGAGATTGACAAACGATACTACGAATAATCATTCAGTCCTCATGCTAGGCTAAATCGCTAAATCTATTTAAAAGCGTTGTAGGAGTACCTCAAGGTTCGGTACTTGGTCCCCCTATTCTCTATCATTTTTATCAGTGAAATAAACAGAACTTGTGAATGCTTTTTGTTATGTTATATGACAATTCCAGTCAAAGTTCTCCACTTGTGAAACGAAATTCCAATTTAATTCAGTTCGTAACAGAGTTACAGCTTTGTGTCACAAAATACAAGACATTGAACTGAAATGCTTCACCCATCATACTCCCCAGACCTCTCGCAAAGCGACTATCATCTTTTTAAACACTTCGATAACTTTATAATTGATAATGACAAGTTTTCCAGTTAGTTGTTTTCCTTAATTTTTTTTTTATTCATTTCAAATGTTCATTTTATATTGTCTTCATTTGTTTACAGGTGCATCCCTTTATTTACAAATTAACCATACTTATATATGTATCTCACAGGAAAAAAAAAAGAAAATATAATTTTATTCAAATTCATTTTGTAACTCATTAGAGTTACCTTTTGGTTTTATGCCTGATGTCTCACATTAATCGAACTTATAATATTCTGATCTTAATCAGCACTGAGATGGAATCAATCAACTGTTTTGAATTTTGCACTCAAATTGTGATTTGAACAATCTGACCCAAACCACTTCAACCCTGTTATTATTATATATTTCAACAGATATGCTACTCCCCCTCAGCAAATCGCAGCGTTCAACCGAAGGTCCCAACCGGAGCTGTTGGGCAATAATGGGGGTGAATGGATAAAGCCAGAAGGAGACGTAGTCGTAGGCAATGACATACTGCGCTTGAATCCCGAGGAGGACTTTAATGTGCACTTTCCTTACAAGCGGGGCGACTTGAACGTGCACCTTGGCGCTGGCGGATCTATAACGGCCATCATGGCAGACCTCGAGGCGATTTGGGGCCAGGTATATAATTCTTCATTAGCACAAAGGCTCTCACTATTCGAAATTCACTTTAATAGCAAACAGTATCAGTTGTTCAATGATGTGATGATATCGGACATTGTCATAAATAATTCCTGCATACATCCTCATCAACATAAAGCAGCAGCTTCACAGACTATTGAGTATTCGCCTGTCAGAAAGTAATTTTCAGAAAGAACTAAATTCAATATCAAACCATGGCTGTCAATAATGGTTACAAGGTAGATATTATCGACTTCATTATTTCCAAAAAAACAAGCCGTTTACTAGGTCTAGTCCACTTCAATAAACAATAATAAGCGTCATAGGGCATTGACATCGCTCGTTTTCTGAAAAAGACAGACTTGGACGTGGCTTATTGGAGAAATAATAATTAAAGATGAAACTTTAGAATCGGAAAGATCAGGGATATATAACTTGAGTTGTGGTTCTTGCCCAAAAATTTAGATTGGCCAAACAGGGAGAACATTTTCCCAAGGAATAAACGAACATAGGGGTAATATCTTGAATGTGAAGGCCAATTCCACATTTGCAAATCATGTATTGATAGAGGGACATCAGTTAAGAAAATTGATATTGCAATCTTCTTTTACAGGTGCTGGAAACGAACTTCCAGATTAGTAAAGACGATCTGAAGCAGTGCAAAGCCGTGCTTATTATACCGGATGTTTATAACCGGATGTACTTGAGAGAGTTGATGTACTTGCTCCTGTCCAAAATGGGATTTGGAAGTTGTTTTCTCGTGCAGGATCATGTAGCTGCGACTTTTGGCTCCGGATTAAGTTACGCTTGTGTTGTCGACGTGGGCGATCAGAAAACGTCAGTATCTTGCGTGGAAGACGGAATCTGTCATCAAAACACCAGAGTGAGGTAAAATAAGAACTTCCAAAAGTAATGATTTTTTTTTTAATCCTGATCATTCTTTTGCAAGAGAATCTGTTATCCCCTTCTTCCAGGCTCGACTATGGAGGCGGCGACATAACTCAAATATTTTTTTGGCTTCTCCAGAAATGTGCGTTTCCGTACAAAGAATGCAGCGACAAGAACAAACTGGACACGATGCTTCTACGGAAGCTGAAGGAGGATTTTTGCCATGTCAACTTGGACGTGTGTGGATCCCAGGAGAAGTTCTTCGTTCTAAAGCAGCCCGGCAAGCCCGTCTTTCATTTCACGATACAGGTTGGGGATGAATGCATCGTGGCTCCCTTGAGCCTTTTCAGCCCCGAACTGTTCGGCATTACTGGACCGAAGAGTATACACATCCAGAAAATGTCAAACGGCGATCCGGAAGATCCGCATGACGAGCTCTATTTGCGTGATATTAGAAAAAAAGGTGAACAATTCATTTGTTTTCGAAATGAAAAGACATCCCAAGATCTGAATTTTTTGCTTCGTAGTAGTTGAACAACACCGGTTCTGGCGCATTTCAAGGTCGCGCGTCGTAATTGTTTCAGAGAGAGAGAGACACTTTAGTGAGTGGAAGAGAGAAACGTGTGATGTAATTGATGCAGAGAAGGATGGAATGAGTACACTTAAGTCAGAATTTTTTGCTTCACAAATTAGGGAAGGCATGAATCCCTGCATTAACATCTGATGGGTCTTTTTTGAAAGGAAATTGTGCGCAATTTTCCCAGAAACAAATTCCATGAAGTAAATTGGACTCAATTTGTGCAAAATCAACTTATCTTGTAATAGCAGTATCCGACTCTCTTGGAACAACTCTCACTGCATGACATCCTGCTGCTAGTCATGGCAATCACATTTAAGATTTTCATTAACGTAGAGCCCTAAAAATTTGATTTTCTCTAACTTTTCCATTTTTACATTTTCCAAGTGTACTTACCCTATGTCACATCTACGTGACCACATTTTTTTAATCGAAGTTGAATGCTAAAATATCAGATTTACGAATTTGAAAACTTGTTGTATGTACTGGGACCACAAAATATTGAAATTTTGAAAAAAATTAACAGTAACGGCCAAACATTTTGAAATACATGAAAAAACGACTGATAAAGCTATCATGTAGCAAAACGTGTATCAAATAAATTATAAAAATTGTATAACAATTATCATTGATTTTCATCAAGTAGGTCACTGTATTCATAGTATTAATACTTTGACTGTTTCAATTTTTCTACGTTACTCTGTGATCTTTCTTTCAGGTATGACTGGACTAAAGGAGAGTCTTGATACTACGTCTTCTGACCTGCTGAACGACAGCTTCTTAGACAACCAACCAAATAATGCTAACGAAGACGACATAGTGGTCGATGCTATGGATCCCGTCGTGATGACATCCGTTCGGGAATTCGTAACGAATCCCGGACAAATTCTAGGCTTGGATCAAGCTGTGCTTCAGAGCATCGACAGGTGTCCAAACGAAGAAATCAAAAGAAAGATGTATGGATGTATTCTAGGTGAGTTCCAACTTTCTAAGAACGTCAATATTGATGCTTTTGTTTGTATTTTTATGTTTAGAATTTTGAAAATTCACGCCCGCAAATGCATTGCTGCACGTAACTGTCCTTGAAAAACAAGGCCTGTGTAAATAAAGGCGATTATATTTCCCCTCACTAAAACGCCATCTATGGGATAGACAGAGAACTCAATCCATTGCCTTGCAATTAAAGACAGAAGACGAATCTCGTCGGCGGTCGATGTTGAAGATTTGCTTTGCAACTGACCGCATTCGGGAGCCTCGTTAATCTTTCATATTCGAGGGTTTATTTCTCCGTTTATTCCATAGATGTCGCCGTTGTAAGGGTGTTTACAGTACTAGTTCAATGTTTAACTATCTCCCATCAAAACATTTCGAAGATACATTTCTTAATACTTTTATTTTACAGTTGTCGGAGGGGGTATGAAATTTTCCGGTATAGCGACTTGGCTGCAGAACAGAATATCGCTTCAAATACCGTATCTGTATAGAGCTGAGCAACTTGATATCGTCACCAACCCGAGGGACATGGATTCATCGATGGTGGCTTGGAAAGGAGCTTGCATTCTTTCTTGTTTGGAGACTGCCCACGAGTTGTGGATTCAGGCGGGGGAGTGGGAGAAATTTGGGGTTAGGATTTTGCGAGAAAGAGCGCCGTTTACCTGGTAAAGATGAAAGATGGAAACGATGAAGTGATTCTTTTTATTTGATAGTGTTTATTATTTTCATGTCATCATTTATATTTATAGAATATATCGGAAATATGAATCAGCGAGGAGATGTTTTTCTAAATAAAGTCATTTGAAAAGCACCAGTGAAGTTATTATTTAGCTTTCCTGCTACCAACAAAATGAAGAAAAGGTATTCGAACTTGACATTAGCCTCTCAAACTTAAAACACAAATTTCTTAAGGTTTTTCCATAACCTCACTTATTCAATTCAAAGAGAAACGTCACAAGACAATATTTAGACGATGTTTTTGTAACAATTTTTGTCGACGACACAACAATAATGATATCTGATCATAATGCAGAATAGCTTGTATGCGATATAGATAATGTCATAAACTAATTTTATTTGTGCAATATTGCATACACCTCAGCCAAAAAGACTGATTTGTACTCAATGAGTGGGTAACTGAACTGCAGTTAATTCCAACTCATTCTATGGATGGAGACACATACGTCCACAGGCAGAAACGCATATACACCTACCTCTTTCTCTTGTCTAAGACACATACATTCTAGTATTCTACAGTCCACTTTGAGGGCCGTAGAATATCAGTTAAATCGAAAAAATTCCGTATCATATTCATATTTCAAAAGTAAGAAAATTAAGTATATACTTTTCTTACAGATTTTTAAGCTATTTCCCATTTTGTCAAATTAAACAATAAGAAATAGTTGAATTGTGTAGATTTTTACAAACATTACATTACACTGATAAATAATGTTCTACTCATTTCTCTGAAAATATTGTTACACTGTATTGACATATTGGAAAATAATTCAATACCAACTATTTGCTTGCCGGTAGTCAGCACTAAAATCATCGTAACTTATTAAATGATTTCATTAGATTTTCCCTAATAATTACCTACTAATGAAAACATGTTTCAAGTATATATGATTTTATTTTCATTTTGTTATTGCTCATTTGATGTTTCCGGTATCGAAGAAATATGCTCTGCCCATTAATTACGAAGACATGACCAAAACGCTTCTCTTGTAGCATTGAATTACGGATTTATAACCTTCCACAATCTTACAGTTAAACAAAAATAGTTAAAAATATGAACTTCGCCAAAAATATTGCAAAGAATAGTCTTTCATTGATTTTTATACTTTGCTTGTCCTTTAAAGGTGCGACAATATATCTTGTATCTAACCTTCAACCGGCTTGAACACCTTCCAAGGAGTTTTCTCTCTTGATATTCCTTTTCTTAATATATGCTCTCCGGCCTTTAATCGGCGTAGACATAAGTGTAAACTTTTTTTGACTTAAATACGAATTGAATCACAGCACATTAAAATAGCTTTCTGAACTACACAGGCACACAAGAACAATTCATTTTTGTAAACTAGTGGCAAAAACAACTGCCTATCACAAACTTATATTTCTGCAATAGCGTTTCCCATTGGTGAAATTAGTGAACACTCAGTGTTTTCTATCCTTCATTAATTTATTAAGAAATGGTGAACACGCTACACTGTATTCTGTAAACATGCACAGAATACTTTTTTCGCGTTCTGTGCCACTGGCATGTCATCCTTTTTTGTGTTTCATTTGTCATTTCTGTTGTCATGTTTTGCGTGTTGCAGTCGCCAGTCGCTTGCTTCTTCTAGGGTAGAGTGTATGCTATATCAGAGGTGTGTCAATACGTAAACAATCTTATCTCTGTAGTCGTTAATCTCATCTCATGTTTAACCTGATACCGAGGTGTCTAACGCGTAAACGGGATAAAGCAATGTTTTTCTTTCTGTTATCACTGATAAGGCGGTAGCGAAATTGATAAGCCAGTGAACGCGAGTGCAAGTGTCATTAAAACAAAAACAAATCTATCAGGACGCGGGATTCAATAACAACACCTTCACAGGTAAGCTGATGGCCCGTCCGTTATTAGTAACCTGGGCGTGTACCTGGATTTTTGAGCAGGATTTTAAAAATGGACGTTATTTATGCTAATTAGCTTTTCATTTTCTGTTATGGAGAAAATTGCAGAATTGCATCTTTATACTTGGTTAAAAAAATTCTACGACAGGGCGTAACAAAAGTTCATGAGTGTTTATTGTTCATGACTCACGGGTTCAAGCATTTAATTAACGTTCTCGTCGCATACAAACACCTGTCTAACACTGAGAAAAATAATTTTTAACAGTAATTTCAACTGTGTAATGAATATTAAGTTTGCCACCCCCAAGAAAAGAAAGTAATTTGGATAGTGACCGAGAAAAATGATTTTGGGTAAAGAGAGATTCGGAGTACTTGATGTATTTGTTGCTCATTGCCAAAACAATTGGAGTTATGTTGATAGAAAATGAAATATGTCAAGCATTGAGCTTTAAGTGTGGTATTTTTCGCTTTTTATCATTATATTATGTACGAGGTCTGTTCAAAAAATAAGGTGAATTTTAATTTTTATTTTCGATGTGTCCTCGAGCTCTCTCAGTGATCCGGTTTTCATCTCCTCAGTCGTTGCAAAACACCGTTCTTTCATGGGTCTCATCAATCTTGGGAACAAGAGAAAGTCGCAGGGGACTAAATCTGGTGGATACGGTGGATGAAGAATGATTACGATGTTGTTTTTGAGCAGGTGCATTATTGTGATGCAAGTTATTTTTTTAACAAACCTTGTACTTAAAACCTTTGAAAAACTACATAAATCCAGTGGTGTGGTTAGAATAATAAGGCTTAATATTTTTTATATTTTAATTTTTAAAAATAATGAAAGTTGATGTTCTACTATTGGTAGTGTTACAATTGATTGAGGAATATATTTTGAAGGGTACTTCCATTACAAATTATACAAAACCGTTTGCTAAAAAGCAAGATTTTTGAAAATTATGAGATTGGAAGCATTTTGCGTGCATAAAACCCAAAAAACATTGTATCAAATAACAAATTTTAGGATTGACGTGAAATATCTCAAAATGGAGATGTTTCGCGATATTGTTAATGCCAGATTAACCCAATTGAATTCGAAATATGAAAAAAAAACAGTGGATTCAGTAAAATTATTTTGAATATTCGTTAACAAATGTTCTGGGAAAGAGATGACTTGGGCAGCTGGCGTTATCCGACGTTTGAAGAACCAAAACGATTTTTTTTCACAAAAAATAACACCTACAACGTTGGAAACTATTAAAAACTTGTTTATTGTCAAGCAGATCTCCGTTTCTTGTACGTCTTAGTATTGATTCCTGAAGGAACTTCCATAAACCACGAATATCCGTCTTCAATCCGTCTTCTAAAGCTTCGCGGTGTTAAGATTAAGGCTTCCTTCGAGTTCGTTCTAGAATTTCATTCAATAAATCATAATACACTCGAATCAGTTGAAGCGGAAAGAAGTTATTGTTGAAAGATGATAGTTGAAGTGAAATTTGAAACTTAGGTAGGTGTGGTTTACAATTATTAACGCCGGGAGTATTTCCATTGATATAATATGGAATTTTCAATATACATTTTTATAGAAATGTTAGTATCATGACTCTAATTCTGAAGAAAACTGTAGCATTGGCCATGTTCGGTCACAGTGACCAATTTTCTTATTATAATCATCATTAGCAACGCCTTGAATGTTAACAAATTACTAATAATTCAAGAAGCATGGATGAGAAAAAGTGGGAGATGAAATTATTGAGGAATTACATTCTCCGAACATCCTTTCGTTAAAGATAGAAATTCAAATTTTACCATTGTCGAGCTGTCATTAATTTTTTTTTTGAAAGGCAATACGCCTATGCAAATCAAGCACGAGTTGTATCATCCTAAACGACAGTCAAATTTTGGGCAGCTGAATTCAAACGTGGCCGTAAGAGCATAGGAGACGATAAAACTGCAACTACCGACGAAAACATCGCCAAAGTTGACCAAATGCAGCTAGACAACCGACGAATTTAAAGTGACAGAGATAGCAGGGGCTATGAACATGTCATAAGAACGTATTTGTTACATATTGATACAGCATTTAGGCATGAGAAAGCTGTCCACGGGTTGGGTGCCGCGCTTGTTCACGTTAGACCAAAAACGTGTTCCGAGTCAACCTTTCCAACGCTGTTGGCGCAATTCAGGCGCAATAAATCGTGAGTTTTGGCGCCGATTAATTACTGTAGATGAAAGTTGGATACACCATTATACGCCCGAAACAAGATACAGTGAAAACAGTGAACTGGAAAGGGGGAACCGGCTTCAACAGAAGCATCAGCTGTTTTTTCCGCTGGGAAAGTGTAGGTGACTGTTTTTTAGGATAGTCATGAAGTTTCTTCAATCGATTATCTTCAAAAAGAAAAAACCATTACAGAAGCATACTACGCATCGTTACTTGACAAGCTGAAGGCAGAACTTGCGGAAAAACGGCCACATTTGCAGAAAAAGACAATCCTGTTTCACAGAGACAACACATCGTCTGACACCTCAGCGGTTACCATGGTGACAATCCACGAATTACGTTTGAACTGCTTGACCACCCGCCTCACTAACAAGATCTAGCCCCAAATGACTTCTTTTTGTTTCCTCATCTAGAAATTGCGCTCGGAGGACAGATATTTTCATCAAATGAAGACGCAGTCACCTTCGTGAACAATTAATGAGTGAGTTTTTTGCTGGTATCTTTTTGGTAACACTGTTTTTGACAGATCATACGTGAATCGTGACTTGTGTCATTGTCATTTTTAACCGTGAATCGAATTAGGATTGAACAACTCTTGCAAAATATTGAATTTTACTATCGAAATTCATGGTGCACGTCTTCCAATTTGTGGGCAGTTTCGTCGGCCTACTAAGGAAGCTATTCAAAAGCTTGTGACCAATTTTCATTATTGGATATTAAACCACCAACACGGTGGTGTTGAGTGAGGTAGAGATGACGGTGACGTAGAGTGAGGACCGAAACAAATATTGCGGTTGTATCCGCCAGTGTTCGTGATGACCGTGAAATGTCGATTCGCTGCCGTTCGTAGCAATTGGGACTCTGTTACTTCACTATGTGGAACATTTTGCGAATGGATTTGGGTGTAAAAGCTTATAAGATACAGTTGGTGCAAGAATCGAAACCACACGACCTCCAACAAAGTCTAACATTTGGTGAATGGGCGCTGGCAAAGTTGGAGGAAGATCCACATTTTTAACGAAAAATAGTGTGGCTCATTTCTGGTTGAATGGATACGTTAACAAGCAAAATTGTCACATCTGGAGTGAAGACGAGCCACAAGCGTTGCAAGAGCTACCAATGTATCCCGAAAAAGTCACTGTTTGGTGTGGATTATGGGTCGGTGGCATCATCTGGCCGTACTTCTTCAAAAACGACAATGGCGGGAACGTTACTGTGAATCACTTCTTTGATTGACGACTTGTTTATTTTGTGGAAATTTTCCACTATATTTCTTTATTGCTGATCAAAACCTCCAAAGTGAAATCGCAATCATTAAACAAATATCAGTTAATAACAAAATACCTACCACTCTAGTTAACAACATTATAAGGAAATATCAACAAAAATCAATAATTAAAGAATTTTATTCAATTTCCACAAGACCAGAACACAAATATGTTAGTATCAATTATGCAGGTAGAATCTCCGAGAATATTAAAAATTATCTCTCAAAATTCAAATTACAAACATCCTAGACTTCCAATGGAAATTTAGGACACACATTTGCATGAAATCATTAAACATTAAACAAACATTAAATTGTATTGATCGTTTTATCTCTGCCAATGAAGATTTTATCAAATTTTTAAATTTTTTTGTGTTGTTGTGAAAATCAAATCCTATGCCTCTCAAAAAATCACCCGTTATTTTGCAATAAAAAAAACTGAAAAAATGTATTGTATCTTTGTTAGGTCGGACACTTTCCAACTTTTCAGTCCACCCTCGTAGTTTCAATCGGCCAAATAGGGTACAAATAAAAACGTGATATTTTAATATAAATTAGTGCCTAACTGCCATCGATTGTTTTTCAAACCCCAGGTGCATTTTTTCTTTATCGCGGTCCACTCGACACTCTGAAATCGATTTTATTTTCCTTGGTGGTTATTCTAAATGCCTATTTCCCGTTCACATATTTCATCCATTTAACTGTTCAATGCACTCGGGGTGCATATGGACTCTGCAGGCCGTGAGAGAAATACTCTTGATATATTGTGTGTGGCGTTGTTGACTCGTTTGATTTGTTTTGAATCTAGTGGCCGGGGACGATTTCCTCCCAAGAAAACACGCCTTCTAAGGTAGGATAAAAAGGAATGAATGCATTGCGAAAAATCTTTGTAACGTCGAGACGTATTATTCATTTTTAAAGAGTGATTGGTATTATAAATGAAAAAATATTGATCCCGGCTTGCGAGGAACAATTATCCCCCGAATTTTTTTCAAAAGCATGGGGTTCGGCTGATGAATACTATGAAAAAATCTCTTTCTATTACCTCTAAATTGGTTAATTCTTTATTTATTTATTGAACGCAAAGTTAAACAAGTTTGTTTATTCATTTAATGATAGTGAAAAGATACTGAAAAGTCAATTGATACAAAAGCAAATGATACAAAAAAAAACTCAATTAAGCAGGTTCTAATGTTGTACTTGGAACCAATTCTTCTTATCCTCTCCGATAATCCTCTGATGTAGGGGAGTGCAAGCACTGGTTGTGACGGGTTCTCTTCCTTGCGAGGCTCCTACTGTCTTTTAGCCAAAGTCATTTCTACCATCGCTTTGGAGTAGCCATTCCATTGAAGATCATCTTTGATGATGTCTAGTTCCTTTACATTACATTTTATTAGGGAATCTGATTTTTCTTTGGTTTCAAATAATAGTGTAAAAGGTATAAGATTTGAAAGAAAATTTTACATGTGAATCAAAACAGTGAATAGTGAATCAATTTCATTTTCTACATCGATAAAAGTACGCGAGAAATCACGATATACTTTAAATATCTAATAGCATTTGTTATCTTCCAATTGTTGTGATTTTTCATGGACTCAACATGGACATCGAAGTCTGCCCTTGAGGATAACATGGTCTTTGGAAGTGAAATTTCATATCGTAACTCTTTCATATACGATATGTTTGGAATGTTTGTAGTACAGACTGAATAGAAAGAAGTGTTTATAAGAAATAGTTATTTCGAGAGGGTTATTTTTCATTTTGTATCCTAAAGTAAATTTTATGCATGATCTACACGAGGTACTCAAGAAAGTTACACGAGACAGGTTTTGGAGAAATTTACTTATGTCTGGCAAAAGCCAATACGTAATCATTATCAATAGAATAGGTAACGAAAGAACAAACAACTATCAACGGATACCTCTATCACTTGGAGTACCACAAGGTCCAGTCTTAGACGTTCCATCACTCATCGGAGTACCACAAGCTTCAGTTTAGGGACCGGTGCTATTTCGAGTATATAGGTAAAGATGAAGTTGACGAATATGTTCCTGATGGAAAGTGCATGAAATTTTCTGATGACGTTGGCAGGCTCCGACCAAACAACGGAATTCCGAGCAAACAATGACAACTGTCATTTGTTGGTTTTCCAGAAACTCACTGGTTTTTTATTCACATAAAACAGTAATTATTCAGTTTTCTAATTATCATGATGTAGATAACCATCCGCTTCCATTGTCGAAAAGTAAAAAGTTCTTGGATGTTCAGATTGACAAAAACCTGAATTTTAAAGCACATTGCGTTGGAATTATACTAACAATACATTCCTTGGCATTCAAGCTACGAAAGTGGAGTCGAGGTTGCGCTATAGTGTCCATTTCAGGGGTTGATCAGCTAATGCAGGTGAAACAAAAACATCCTCAGAAATATCACTGATATAAGTTATAAGTCCTGTAAACACAGACTTCACCCTGCTTGTACATAATGAAAATTTGTGTAAACGTTTTTCAAAATAAAAGTCGATTTCTTCTACTCATAATACTAGGCAAAAAAATTATATCAAGTTACGCTAGCTAAAAGGCGGATTGCTGTCAAAAATCCTAGTTGCAGCTCCTTTTTTGTTTAATGTTTCACCAACTAAAATGAAAAATAGCATAACGTTAGTGAGGTTTGAAACGTAAATTAATGTGTCGTGTCGGTGTCAAGTTTGAGTGTAGTGTCTATAATGTATCTTTATGTTTTAGCTTCTACTGACTACACCTAGTACAATTACATATAAAACTGTTAAACAAGAGAATAAAAGATCTGATTTGATCTCTGTATAGAGTTAATTTTGAAATAATTGATTTCTTCTTTGGAAGTTTCTCACAGCGAGGAGAAACCAGCAAATCGGGAATAGCGGAAGTAGTAGGTTCAGGCCGATTTCAGAACCTCCCCACATCACTTTCAATTTTGAAATGACATCTACGTCACACGGAGCAGCCAAGGTGACTTTTAGGAGGTGTTATGAGTTTGACTTCGAAGGACCTTGACCTACGTCATACGACGACGCAGGCAAGGTCACTTTGAGGTGGTGTTTTGGTTTTAATCTTGAATGACTTTCATTCATTCCCAATATTTTCGACAAGCTGACTTTGACTTCGAATGAATTCGAGCCAGTTTTGCACCTACACGATCTAACGTAACTAAGGCGACTTTGACCTATTGTTTTGAGTTTGGCATTGAACCTGACCTACGTCATACGATCCAAGCAAGGTGACTTTGAGGTAGTGTTTTTGGATTCGACCTTTAACGACCTCCATTGTTTCACGCGGTTATTTCGGAGATTCAACTTTGAACAATCTTTGGCAATATCATATGCCATTGCTGACGTAAATTTGAGGGCGTTCATGTATTCTCCGTCTCTTTCCCCCTTTTTGAGTGAGCATATAAAAGAGGAGCTGCCCACTCATAGGAGTCAGTTTGATATTGCGCATATGGAATATTATTTCGAAGATTTGAGGATTCGACCTTGAACTAACTTCAGCTGCATGGACGAACGCTTTTGGACTGCGTTCTGACAATGACCTCTATATACGTCACACGAAGTAGCTGAGGTGACTTTGACGTAGTGTTTTGGGTTTAACCTTGAATGACCGCCATTCATTCCCCATATTTTCGATAAGTTTGAACCTATTCGACATTGAGGAGGCGTTTCAAGCTTAACCTTGAACGACTTTGACCTACGTAACACGGCGACGCTGGCAAAGTGACTTTGAGGTAGTGTTTTTTTGACATTAAATTACCTTTATTGTTTGATGCGGCTATTTCAAAAAAATTTAGGATTCGACATTGAACGATTTTCAGCTGCATGGACGAAGAGGCTTTTGGAGTGCGTCTCCAGTTTGACTTTGAGTGACCTTTTGCAATATCATATGCCTTCGCTGATTGAATGAACTTCATTCACTCCACATATTTTCGACAAGGTAACTTTGACCTCGAATGAACTCGAGCCAGTTACGCGACTTGAAGTTTGGAAAATACATGGCACAACGTACCCAAGGTGACATTGAGGGGGCGTTTCAAGTTTAACCTTGAACGATCTTGACCTACAACACACGACGCAGACAAGGTGACTTGAAGGTAGTGTTTTGGGTTTGACATTGAACTACCTTCATTGTTTGATGCGGCTATCTGGAAAATTCAAGGATTCGACATTGAACGATCTTCAGCTGCATGGACCAAAAGGCGATTGAAGTGCGTTTCCAGTTTGACTTTGGGTGACCTTTTGCAATATTATATGCAGTTGCTGAAGTGAGTCACGATGCAGGAAAGTTTAGAGCTAAAAGTGGGGATAGTGTAGGGCGCTACCACGATCACAATCGAGTCATATAAAAGTCGAGTTGCGATCCTGAACCTCATTCAGTAAAAGCGAGCACATCAAGATGAATTCTGAAAAAATCGCCACTGTATTATTTACAATTGATATATCATGTTTATTTTCAATTTCACAAGAAAAATTATGATGATCAAAGTTATACAAAATTAAACTTTCTATAATTTTGGTTCACATAAATTTTTTCGTAGGATCAAAGTGTGCGTTTCAAAAGTCTACATGAAAAAAACTAAAAGCTCTATATTTCAAACATCAAGTGTACTCCATTCTTGGAAAGGTAATTTTGAGCTCTATTGAAATATATAAATATACAGGGTATCTCATCAAAAAAATAATTTTCCATCAATAATTATGGATATGTCATTTGATAAATAAGTTTTTCACACTATTGACTCAACGTAGAAAACTGCTTTGTTAATTTTTAACTGGAAAAAAGTGACAGTAACTCTCAGAAAATGCACATTCTCAAATAATATGCTGTAACTCAGAAACGATGATGGATATCGATATGCGATTTTCACTATTAAGTAAGTCATGGTTCAAGATAGTGGCTATATCTAGAATGCTTGGAAATATCGTCATGAGACGATATTTCCAGGAATTCTAGCTGATAAATGAGTTCGAAAGAGTGATCTTTCATTTATGTTATGTATATGTTCTCGGATTTAAATGAAATAATATCTATTCTACGAAAAAATTGATGAATACCAAAATTGTAGGGAATTCAATTTTATACAACTTTATTCATTACCATTTTTATCGTGAATTCAAAAATAAACGTGATAATACAATGATAAGATTTTACTCCCTCCTTTTCTCAAATCGAGAACATATCGATCCTACGAAAAAATGGATTGGAACCAGAAGTTTAGGAAATTAAATTTCATACAACTTCTATCATGATGATTTTTCTCGTGATAATACTATGATAAGATTTTACCTCCTCCTTGTCTCAGGTTTGAATGAAAAACTATCATTCCTACCTACGAGAAAATTGATAGGGACCAGAATTGTAGGAAATTGAATTTCGTAGAACTTCGATCAACTATTTTTCCTGTGAAATTGAAATTAAACGTGGTAATTCAATTATAAAATTTTGCCCCATCTTTTTCTCGGGTTGAAATCGAAAAATATCGATCCTACGAAAAAATTTATTTGAACCACAATTATAGGAAATTTAATTTTATACAACTTTTTCATCGCAATTTTTCTCGTAAAATTCGAAAATTAACGTGTTAATACAATGATAAGATTTTACCCCCGTCCTTTCCCTTGGTTTAAATCGAAAATTATCGATCCTACGGAAAAATTGATTGAAACCAAAATTGAAGGAAATACAATTTTGTATAACTTTGATTATCATAATTTTTCTTGTGAAATTGAAAATAAACGAGATGTATCCATTATAAAATAATACAGCGGCGATTTTTTCGGAATTCATCTTGATCTGCTCCCTTTTACTGCATGTCTGCGTCGTGACTCACTTCAGCAACTGCATATGATATTGCAAAAGGTGACTCAAAGTAAAACTGGAAACGCATTACTAACGCCTCTTTGTACTAAAGATTATTCAATGTCGAATCCTTAAATCTTCGAAATAGTCGCATCAAACAATGAAGGTCATTCAATATTAAACCCAAAACACTACATCAAAGTCACCTTGCCTGCGTCGCCGTGTGATGTAAGTCAAGGTCGTTCAAGGTAAAACTCGAAATGCCCCTTAAATGTCAAAAGGTCACTCAAAGTCAAACTGGAAGCGAACTACGAAAGCCTCTCAAGAATCCCCAAATCTTCGAAATAAAATGTAATATGCGCGATATCCAACTGGCTCCTATGAGTGGGCAGTCCCTCTTTTATATGCTCACTCAAAAAGGGGGAAAGTAAAGGAGAATACATGACCGCCTTCAAATTAACGTCAGCAATGGCATATGATTTGCAAAGTCACATCTTCGAAATAACCGCGTGGATCAATGAAGGTAGTTCAAGGTGAAATTCAAAAACACTACCCGAAATCAACTTACTTGCATCGTGTGACGTAGCTCAGGGTCGTTCAATGTCAAACTCAAAACGATCGTTCCAAGTCACCTTGGTTACGCTATATCGTGTAGGTGCAAAACTAGCTCGAATTCATTCGAAGTCAAAGTCACCTTGACGAAAATATGGGACATGAATGGAGGTCATTCAAGGTTAAACCCAAAGCACCACCTCAAAATCACCTTGCCTGCGTTTCCGTATGACGTAGGTCAAGGTCGTTCAAGGTCAAACTTATAACACCTCCTCGAAATCACCTTGGTTTGGCTTGTGAGGTAGAGGTCATTTCAATATTAAAAGTGGGGGGGGAGGTTCTGAAATCGACTTAAACCTACTACTAGCGGAGCATGTTTCGACGCATCAACATAACCTCAAGTGCTCCCAAGCTGAGATCACCGACAGGAAGGAACACTGGTTCAAGATGAAGTTCAAAGAAGAATGCATGTATGCTGTCCAACGACGAATTCAGTCAAGCTAGTGTAGAGATTAGCGACATATGAAAACCATTCATCAAGCGAGTAAACGGTCAACCACCACTAAATCGGTGAGCCGGAGAGAGAGAAGAGAGGGTATGTGGAAGCGTTCGAATGACCTATAAATAGTAATATCTCGGAAGAATAGTCCAGTCATCATCGTAAGACGATTGTGGATACTGAAAATCGAAACGTCGTGAACTCGCACCAGTAATTTGCAGACTTTTAAACCTGTTTTACAAGGGATTTTTCCTTCTTGTTGGAAGATTGCTCGCTTTCAGGCTATTCCCAAAAAGGGCAAGAAAAATCTTCCAAACAACTATAGACGAGTAGCTTTGCTATCATTGATATAAAAAAAATGAAGAAAGCCGTAAACCACCATATTTCTAAATATTTAGAAGGCTTCAACATTTTGAGCGATCATCAATATGTCTTTCGGAAACAAAGATCAACAGGTGAACGCAAACATGGAGAGTCAAGAGCTGTTTCGCTTGATATCTCTAAGATTTTTGTTTTGTGTGGCATGAATGTTTGCTGGCCAAAGTTCGATGCTATGGCTTGTCGGATCATTTTTGTGTATGGCTTTCCAACTTCCTGAAAGAACGTTCCCTGCAAGTGGTCGTCGATCTATATTGTCTCCAATCCTCTTTTTATTGTACATCAACGACTCATTGGGAAAAAACCTAGAATCCAATATATTGCTTTGCTGACGATAGCACCCTTTTCTCGACATTTCATTTGGATTCCAGGACATCGGCTTCACCGGCAGCAGGACGTTGCATATCTTGATGAGGATCTAGTGGTGATTTGGAATTGGGGTGGAAGTGACCAGGTTCAATACAATGCCACTAAAAGCCAGGCATCGGTTTTCTCCAATAAGATAAATGTCTCCGAACCGGATATAATAATGTCAGGACAGACAATTACGCTTTCTGCGTCGATAAGTTTGTTGGTAGTTAAAATGGACAACAATATGTCTTGGCACAATCATGTCCCCGTAATTGCAAAGCTTGCAACACTGTTCCGAACCAGAAAACTATACACACCTCAGCAACGTTTGATGCCTTATAAAGCTTTCATTTTTAATTTTAAAATTTTTGCTTGATTTTATTTCATGATAATTTTATTTCACGGTTTATCACTTAATATAATTGTTCAGCTATTTTTTTAAATTCAATTTGTTCTTTCAAAGATTTCAAATCAAATCATATCAGACAATGAAAGTTCGGACTTGTGAAATATTATAAGTGTAATCATGCCGATTCAGTTTGAAATATGACCTAGCTGAACTAGCTTTAATGAATATCGAATTCATACAGAAGAGCAGTCCGGTGTATTGATTTTTGTTTTAGGATTATACCGTCTTATATTCAAATCAAATGAATGTTCAACAGTAATTGACTGATCTTCTGCGTTACTTTTACTGCATAACATGAGTGGTGAGTTCTTCTGCTCCTCCGACAGTAGACGGGGAGCGTGCTTACCTATCGTCTTCTGAGAATGTATTGAACGCAACCAGGGATAAGACAGAAGGGAATAGCGATCGTTTTGAAGGAAGTACGGACGTAATGAAAATTCTACAAATAACTCTATCATCATTCAGGATTTCGCAAAGTACACAGAGGAATTCGTTTCAATTCAGACACGGCAGCAGTAGAAGAAAACGGGAAAAATAATTGTGATAGTTCAATAAATTTTTATGAGATATTAGTACTAGAATTTATGTTTCATTGATTAAAATCAAACCACTAGGTATTTACCTTCACAAATATCAATTTCACATTGTAGTTATACAGGTTTTCGGACAAAAACACTAGTTGCGAGGAATTATTCATTCAGCTTACTTTAACCCAATTCACAGGGTCGATATTTCTTGGCAAGGAAGTATTTTTGGAAGATATTAATTTTTAGAAAAAAAGTAGGAGACTGGAACTTCTTCGCTTGACAGAAAATAATCTCCATTGCTTATTCAATAGTTGTTCAGTAAATTGGATAAATTGAGACTAACAACACTACTTCGGCAGGAAACAACATTCGTCTTGACTAAGATGCATCCCAATTCGGAATTGGAAGCGTTCTACTTCAAAAAAATATAATGACGAGAAACTCAGGAAAGAGGCAATGACAAAAGAAATGAATATATTGTGAAGAAAGATGATTGCCAGGAAATGATACATGCCATTAGTAAGATACTAAATTCCGAGAGACTCGGCAGCTTATGGATAGCGGTTGTAACAAGAAAAACACAGAAGAAAAAAATTTATCTGATGCTGACTTGAATATATAATATAATTGGCAATCTCCAAGTATAGCAAGTTATTGGTTTCAGATAAATTTTCTATTTCCATTTGATGTACCTATATATATATGTCGTTTTAGTTTCACTTACATCTACATCACCAGCAATGGTCAATACACATCACAGTATGATTGGCATGCTTGCAATGTGAAAAAAATATCGATTTTAAGCATGAAAAAATTAGCAGCTAAATATTTTTACAGATAGCTAGGCGTACTTGGTATGGGAATGCCGTGAAGAAAGGGCGAAACTGGCGGACAGGACATTTAGGTATGTCACTCAAGAAAAGCTGATGAGTTAGACTCGGACCATCGACTCCATATATAGAACTTGGAGGAATCAAAATCTTTGGTACGGAACCCTACCATTATGTGGGTCTATGAGATATGGAGATTTCTGAGAAAATATATTTGGTAAAAAACACGAGAAAACTTTTATGAATGGATCGTCTGAAAAAAGAACTGAAGAACTTCTTCAACAAAGCAGAGATTTGCGTTAGGTACAGGCAGTGTAATGAAGGGACTAATAAAGCTCTCCAAATATTCTAGGAATGTGAGGCACTCGACCACAGGACGCAAACAATTATAGCCTAAAATAACTATAGAAACTGGTACAAGGAGGACAAAATCATTGATGTGGGTGTCTGCAAATCGTGAACGGATATAATAGGATGTTCAAAAAACAATTATAGCACAATCACAAGCGTTGAACAGTTAATATGATCAAAAATAAATATAGCTCTGAGTACATAAAAGTGTAGGTTTTGGCATTGTGTTCACAATACCTCTGAAATGGAAACATATATTTTTCATCAGTTTCATTTAAGAATTTAAGATACCAGTTCATTCCGTCATTATTAGAAAAAATCAATCTTGGATATTTGTAAAATCGCAACAACATCTTGAAATTTATCTTTATTACAAATGAGTGAACAAACACCTAGGTAAGTTTATCAGCAACGTAGAGAATGAAAAAAATAATTTTTCTGTGAAACACATAAATACGTCACCATCGAAATACATTTAGCTGATGGGTATTTAGGATTTCACAGTTCAAAATTTGGATCATATTATAACCACGGTTTAGTTAATCCCTCTTCATAAAACTCTTTCATCGCTTCCAGAAACTCTTCACTTTCTTGAATGTCAGCAGGAGTCTTCATACATCTATGCAAAAAAGTAAGAATAAGAGCATTATTAATCTTTAATGCTAAATGAGGATCTATTTTTCGCATCATCCAGTTCAACCAATATCCTACTACTAATACGGAATCTGTCTGATTTTCGTGTGTCGTTCCTCTGAAATAAAAATATATCTTGAATTAAAATCAAAATTAAATCTTATAGATAAAAATCAAGGAGCGGAGAGATTGGTAGATTTGATCTTAAGAAGAACTATATATTCTTACGAGTCACTATGTATTTTCTGTTTTTTATTTCTTTCATTTCACTACATATATTCTTCATCTAATATAGTGCTGAATAGCGTCTAAGTAAAAATTAAATCCAGGTACGGACTTGAAAAAACAAATATGATCCACTTCAAAAAACTACACCCCGTACATCAAAATTTTGAAACTTGCATTTTTTCAAAATAAAAAATGATTAAGATACTTTAAATGTTATTGGTATTCGTGCATACCTGTTAATTTGACTCAAATGAGAAATTAGCGTCTGTAATATACATATACGAAAGAAAAAATTTGTGGTATGAAGATATATGAAAGAAAAACCAAATTGAAAAATGTGATCCAATCGCAATTCGAAACCAGCTTTTCTGTTCTTTAGGCAGGCGCAATAATCAGGTCACATATTTTCAATTTCCATTTTTCATATGTATGCATTCCGCAAATCTATTTTTTCAAATGTAAATATTTCGATAATAAGAGTCTATATAATTTTTTCAAAAGAATGTTTCCTAATTAATAATGTTCGAGTTGTAACCTACAAAATTCAACTAATTTGAGGGACATAACCCTTAAGTAAAACGCATTTTGGAGGATATGCTCATTTCAGTGAAGAACTCACAAATGTCCTATAGGTGTAAAAAATTATGATAGGTTTGTCATTGAATTTCAATATACTTATCTAAACATAGTAGTCGACTAGGAATTCAACTCTCGTTACACTCGTGTGTAAATTCAACTTAAAAAACTCGAGAAACGTGAAGTATGAATGTCAGCTTTTTGATTAATGTTTGACAAGTGTGAGTTGTAACATAAGTAACAAATGTTACAGAAGCTTGGTATTTAATTTAACATTTTTTGAGCATAAACAACCAGTAACTGTGATGATAATAATTATCTTATGATTGCAAAGTATTATTTGTTTTTTTTCACAAGCTCGACAACGAAGAAAAGTATACTAATGTCGCATCACGATGCCAACTATTTTACGTTAATAATTCTAATTGATATTTTTGTAATAATGATACTCCATGATTTCACAGCCTACCCCCAAAGTTTTCCTGGATAATTGGTCTTCAAAACACTTGCTTTATTTCGAAAAATCTCTTATACTTGAATATACTATTTTCATTATACTTCAATATACTATTTGATAATGTTTTATTAGTGCTTATTTGGATGTTCAACATACAATAAGGAATTTATATTGAGAATATTTTTCATACTTACAAAATTGTATACATTTCAACTGCATCGTTCGTAAGAAATTTGGCCATAGTTTTCACGTTTGATTCAATATGAAAAGTTTGCGTATTCAGAAAAAGTATAGGAAATTTTATTCGATCCTCCAACTTCTCGTCTTTTATTGGAAACATCCATGGATCAAGTAATATACACTGTCTGAAAAAAGGCAATATTGAGTTATTTTCTCAGAGGGTGCTATTAATTTTGAGAGGTGGAATTAATGTATGTGAGATTAATGTTCTACTCCTCACTACTATAGGAAAGAGATTATAGGTATACAATGTTTTCTATATAAGACAGGAAAACTAGATATGCTTTCTACCGGCTGTAACCAATAGAAACATACGTGAATGATTCACTTACACATTTTTCTAAAGAATTTTGAAGATAATAGATTTTATGTTTTTTATTTTTGATTTGAAATTCCCCATTTGTTAAGAATCAATAGAAACTAAAGAGAAAATGAAGTTTTTGTTATATTGCATTACTTTTAAGTACTGTCATTCGCTCCGCTATGTGCCTACAGTGTCATCATCAAAACAGTAACAGATGTTGATACTAAGAAAAAATTAATTTACAGTGTTGAATATCATTAAAATCCTTATGATATAAACTGTGGTTTCATATTCAAATAGCAACTCAGAATTGTATTCTCTAAATGCAGAATGTCAGAAAATGATTTACTTTTGTAAATGTACTTTTAAATGTACAAAGCAGCTATCGACCAATGAACGATAAAAACATTTAGCTAGACAGTTAAAGCATACATTGTAACTATGATTGTTAACATTGCATACCAAAAAACTATTCAGGCTTTAATAGATCGATTTTTTTCAACAAAGACACTTTACCCTAATAAACTCAAACCAACGTGGACAGTAGAACAGAAAGTATGTTCATTTGAATATACCGGGTGTTCCTAAAGTGGCTCACCCTTATAACTTTTTTATTATGGGCCTATTTGTTTAGGTAGTCCTAGCAACAGTTTCAATTGTTTGTCACGGATAACTAGAATAACAGGACTTAGTGCATAAGTATACTGAATACGTATTATTTGTTATTAGGTATGATCGTTTCTTGCAATTATTCAGAAAAATAAAGAAAATAAAGTTATAGGGGTGAGCTACCGTAGAGAAGCACCCGGTATATCCAAACAGTTTAAACCTTTTGCACTACAAGATGCTAAACTTTAAAGAAAAATATCTTTTTTTATTGTAACCCCAGATATTTTTCTGAAACATAGTGCGAATCATCTATGATTTAATGTATTTTGTGCTGTACGACAAAGTATAAATTATACTCGTATTATTTGTGGTAGAATAATCATTAAAATTAACTGTTTCGATGTCTTAAGAAATTTGATAAACAATCAACCTAATTATTGAAAGGGTCGTAATGAGAGTATCCACTGTAAACCCCATTGAAAGTAACCGTCAAGAGGTACTTCAAAGTATCTAATGAAGAAACAAAATTTAGTCTCCGAGAAGTCGAGTGTCACGAAATCAAAACCCCCTTAATTTTAACGACTTGATAAGAAAATAAATGAATACATCTACTAACATTCGAGACATAAAAATATTGAAATAGCTATTGTAGTGACTCACTTCATTAGAAATAGCGGAAACCTGTAGATGATTCTTGCTGACTTATCCGACGAAATAGAAGATGGCATTGAAAATAGTAGCAAAAATGAAATAGTATGAATAATTTCCTTAAACGCCAGTGCTTTTTCTTAAAGTTAAAAAATATTTTGAAATCTTCATTACTTTCCCAACAAATAGGTAATGTTTGTTGGCGATTGACGTAAGTATAGTGTTCGCATGAAAAAATCAAATGAATTTTTATTAGCAAATCAATAATGAAAAAGTTTTTAAATGGTTAAATTATAAAACTGAAGTAATCCAAATATATTTTCGAATATGAAAACATTATCTGAGTCAGTATTATCACCTCCTTTTTAATTTGCTACCACTGCTCTTCGACCCATGAATTCGTATACTCTTTAGAAAAGAAGAAAGAAATAAAGTGTGATGCGATTTCTCATTATTTTACAGTATGAAATGGTGTGTTTGCTGTGAGCCAATTTGTTAGGTTGACACTAAAGGAAATCCGGGGACCTAATTGGATATGGTTGTGGTCCTCCAGGGATTTTCATTTATATATTCTCGAGCTAGAGCGCTGGCGCCCTGTCGTGCATAAATTGTAGACTGGCAATTATTCTTCGAAAACCCGTCAATAAGCATGCTTATTCATCTTAGCATAAAAAAAGGAGGCCAAATAATTAATAATATTCATGGAAATTCATAGAAAATTCAACAACAGTACCTAGTGGAAAATATCAAGGGAGTAGGGCCTGAAGTCATGGATGTGATTGGAATATAATTAAAATTCATAGAAAATTTTACAAACATAAATGTGTGAGATCTTCAAATTTTCAAACGCATAGACGTCGTCACTGTCATGAATAGAAATTATGTTGTGAAGCAGCAAATGCTTTTGATGCATAGAAACTGTAAACTATATTCCACGAAAATATCTTGGGTCATACCAAAGTTATCATAAACATGAACATATTCTCAAAACTTCAGTAACCTATAGTTCAAAAGTTGAAAACTTTGGAAAATATGTTCATGAGTGAACAAAAAAAATTTTGAAGGATACTATGACGTTAAATTTTTACCACACTTCTATCGCTGATGAATGCAAGGTGAACTTGAGAACTAATTTTGGTCTTGACTACAAGAAACTTGATTGTCCTTTTTTTATTCTTCAACGAAATGAAAAACTAAATAATAATAATAGTACCGGGGTATCTGACTTGGAGACTCACTATTTGTATCAGCTTAAATTAGTTAACTGTTTGACAGTCTGTTTAGGTTATTTGAGAAATATCATAGGTTGTTGTTAGAATTAGACAAATGGATAATTTGTCAAGTTCGTCATTACATTCGAAATTGTTTGAGTTAGTCTTCAATTTGCTTGAGTATTTTACATTAATTCTTTGAGTAATTAATGTAATAATATGAACATATCAATGAAATATAATGGAACAATATGAAGAAGTAGATAAATCATCAGAAGTCAAAAATGTTCGACGGAGTGAGTGGCCCAAGAAAGGAATTCCACGTTTGAGATTTATGGATATGTCAAATGTAGTATTTGATTCAAGTATGGTTACTGGAAATATTCGACCAGACCCAAGTAGCTACACAATTTATGCAAGAGAGTCACTAGCTACACAATTTATGCAAGAAAGTCACATCTATTGAAGATTCCCGCAAAGGGAAATTTCCTGAAATTGAACTTCACAAGAGGTCATTTTCTGCTACAGCAGGGATTAACGGTGTTAGTTCTGTAAAAAATGTTGAAATAAAATTCAATTCCTTCTCATAATTCAAGTAGCAATGGACTACATATGGAAATTAAGCTAATAAGAAGAAAAAGAAATTGCAGAAGAAGAATCTGAGAAAAGTTAACAAGACTTTAGAGTCAAAACGTAGGTTTCGAAATCAATACTCCGGTGAAGGAAAACGAGGTATTTTCAACTTGTTCCGAACATTTTTATACGAAACAAAACGTTATCGTTGGGTATCAGAGTCAGGATAGTTTTACAGTGTTATAAGGATCACAATCAACCAGAATGGTTCAATATTTTTCATAAATGTTTTTCATAAATGAGTTATGAAAATCTACAGACCAGATTAGCTTATCTGATGACGACAATTCAATCCGTTTGGACCGGCTAATAAAGGACAGAGCAGAAGAAATTGTCAAACCACAATGAAAAACTTCAATCATCATCTGTATCTCTACAACCCAGATCTATTAGCAAATTTGATAAAAAAGCTTCTTCTATGCAAAATTTCAGGAGAAAATTCAAACATCAACGTGATTCGAGGGAAATACAAACATCATTAGAAGAATTTACTGAATGGTTTGAAGAGCTCAACTCGATGGCCACTTTTAGTAATTCTCTTCAAAGAAGTATATCTGAGAAAACTATTAGAAGAAAAAGTGTCATGATGTCCAAAAGAGATAGTTCTTCGGAAAATAAAACTAGTGTGTACATTTCTTATAAAAAGCTGGACCACGTAATATCAAAATGTACGAAATTCTCTGAATTATAAATGAAAAACGAAAGAATGTTCTCTGTCTCAAATTTGGGCATATATCGAAGTGTTTTAAAAGTTGAGATATGATAAGGATAGTTGTAGAGATAGACACCATTCTTTACTCCATGAACAATCATAAAATAAACACAAAACCTAAACAGTATTATGAGTAATCAACAATCACAATGTGAATTTCAGAGCCCACAACCGCACCTGTGCTTATGCGAGGACCAGCTGGGGATATTACGACTTACGCATTCTTTGATGAAGAATCAACCTGACCACGAAGATCGTTCAAAAATGTTTTTTTATATGTTGCTGCTTCGAGAAAACCATAAAAATTCTTCAAACTGAAACAAGTGAGAACAATTCAGAATTTGTGACTTCCATCTCAAGAAATAGATGTTGATAACTGAACCTTATTAAGACCGTGATCTATTGGCATTAATAAGAAATGCCAAACCGGAAATTTCAGTCAGGATAATTATGACCTCATAGTATCAAGACATCCAATCAAAACTGCATCGATTCATTATGTTCCGTATGTTTCAGAGAAAATGTGGATGGACAGTGCATGGTCCTATTAGTGAAACTTACACTGAAACATGTATTTTCCATCTAACTCTTTGTGGCCGACATTTGAATTCCGACAAACTGCATGAAATGGTGAAGGATACTTTTCATCTTAAAGCATTTGGTTTTAAACTACCAAACAATGTTATCAAATCATTCGAAAAGCTGTTGAGATCATGAAAAGAACTCTGAAGAAAATCGGTTATAATTACGAAATAGGACAGTTATAGAAACGTGAATTCACTTTACAACGTAGTGAAGTTTTTGTTTTGAATCATCTGTATTGTATGAAACGTAAAATGGACAAGGATACCAAAATTGCAGGAGAGTATATTGCAAAGATTGCCAAGTATGTCCAAATAAGATACTCAAAGAACTTACATCCATCTGAAGTTCAGAATAATAGAAAAACTGGTATTCTCCACACTTTGGGGTACACAAGGTATGAGTCTCAAGGATTTTCTCTGCCTAGGTCCTGACTGAGTTCCTTCTCAGATATATGTCTTGTGACGATTCAGACAGGAAAGAATTACTTCTGGAGGTGAGGAACAGAGAGGTGCCCAATTATTTTTATGACGTGGTATGGAGCGAAACCAAAGTTCAGATATTTACGAAATGAAGGCGATGCTCTTTGGTGTAATATCATTCCCATCTTCAGCACAGTTCGTAAAAAAACGAAAACGCACCCTCGTTTGATCATAAATATTCAGGGATTGTTCGTGTAATGGATAAACAACATTAAGTCGACGACTACTTGCATTCTTGCCATACGACAGATAAAGCTATCGATAGAATTCGAAATGTTATTGTTGTTCATAAAGAGAAGAATTTTGATATGGTGAAGTGGATAAGTAATTCAAATGAAATAATGGAGTCGATTCCAGAGACCTTGCGTGCTGATTCTCAAGTAGATGAAAAAATGGACCCAAAAATGTTACAAAGAGTTCAGAGCATATGTTGGTCTTCTAAGACTGACGTTTTTGTATTTATATTGAATCTGATGTAATCTGCGATGGATAAAAAGTACCAACTGAAAGGTATAAAAAGTACCAACTAAAAGGTATGTACTTTTTGGTAGAGTTTTGACCCGCTAGTTCTGTCAATAGATACTGCTTCCCTAATTCTACGTTAATTAACAAAATTGATTTGCATTTATTTTCCAATGCAAGATCCTTTTTGAGGATGGTTAAAGATGACGAAGTCCACATTTCATTCTTAGAAAAACTTAAAGTTGCTCCAATACATGTAGAATTGCATAATCCATACGGAAGGAACTAGAATATATTCTCGACGGACTCGATGGTTGTTATTCAACAAATCAGGTGTGAATCAAGAAGATCCCCGATTTTCGTAGCTTGTCGACTTGGAGAAATTCACGAACCGAAGACTCCGATTTGTCGCAATGCCATTGGTTATCATCTGAATTGAATTTTGAAGACCGTACGACAAAAGAAAGGAAAGATATCGTTTTTTGCCATAAAGTCAGTGGTTTTCTGAAATTGCTTGAAACTGGTTGACCAGAAGAACCACGTTGTTCCAATGAAGACAATCTCACTACTCTCAGACTTCAATGATAGTATAATTCTTTTGATGGACTTCCTCAATAAATCCAGATTTTCGAAATTTAATCGACTCATACGATCCAATGCTTGGATTATACATTTCAAAAAATTTATCAAGATATCAAACTGTCTAGACCACCCAACTTAATTTTATGCACTGGTGGAATATTGAATACATTTCCAATTTGAATAGTAAGATATTTTTACCAAAGTCTAGCCGCTTGTGTCGATTAATTATCTGCTTTCTAGTCTGGTTCACATATACTTTTTGTTTGTGAAATTTTACAAACGGGTTCAAAAATTACGACCAAAGTGTCATTTGATTCGTATTTTTAACTTGAAAGTTTAAGGAAAGGTCCGAAAAGGCGCTAAAAAAATTACAAAAGTTATAAACAATTAAGTGAAAGAAAATATGGGGCTTTCATTTTTTTGAATATCATGAAAAATTTAAAAAAATTTGAAAGTTTGAAAAAAGATCTGAAATGATCAATAAGAATACATAAAAAAAGTCCCGACTCCCGAAACTGTATCTCAATTATTTATTAATTTTACAGAGCCCTGAAAATAGAGCCAAAAACAAGTAGTCTGGCTTCCGCGCGCATTCCGTCACTCTGACATAAAAACAAAAAAAATATTTAAACATATTAAATGATAATAATAAGGAATAAAAAATTCATGTAATGTTGGGATACATCAATTAACAATAATCCGCAGCCAAAAAATTTTAATCTCAATTGTAACATTGATTATGCATTTCTCAGTTAAAATTTTTTTTTAATTGAAAGTTAATATGATATACTCCTATAATTATTAAACTAAAACTCTGGCATTTTCTCCTTCGATGAATTTATTCTTAATAGGCTAAAAAATAGATTACCGTTGCCAAAATTAAAAAAAAAATGTTATTTTCTAATTTTTTTGTTAACAATTACAATTATAAATTTAAAAAAATTACATACATTTTTTTTATTTTTATTGTTTCAATGCCTCATGGTTAAAAACTACTTAATGATTTTGTTTATTTTTTACTGCTATTGAAATTATTTATCATAAACAAATACATTGTTTATAATACATTAACATTTTTTTTGCATTATATTGAAAAAATTCATGATTTTCAGAAAAAAAAAATGGTTACTTGAAAAAATGTCTCTGTTGATAAAAAATGCGTTCGTTAATTATTGTTAATTATAGTATAATTATTGTTAATAAAACGATTGTTCGTTTTTTGTGACTGAATATTAATTGAGTAACCGTTTTTTATAAAATCATAAATTCTATTGTTCTTCAAGGTTTTGAGGTTTTTTCTTTTTTATTTTTTTATTTAAAAAATTGTTATGTAAAAATTTTTTTTCTATTTTTTTTTCAATACTCCATTCTGTAATAGATGTGGCTATGTTTTTTTTTATTTTTTCTATTTTGTATAAAACTTTCAATAGTGTGATACCTTGATACTTGTCTTTTTCGTCCGCTTCTCCGTTTTTATACCTAATTATAATAACTTTTAAACTATTGACAAATATTCTTCAAGTATTTTTTGTTGATTATGAATTGAAAAATATCATTCTGTTTGCGTATGCCTTTACAAGATGCGATACAACAAGCGCTATTTTCAGCAAAGGAAAAAAAATTGCTGGATATTATACATAAAAATCCTCAGCAGATGCAATACGTGGAAGTCTTCTACAATCTCGATGCATCTCGTCATGATATCGAAGTAGCTGGAGAGCGATTTATGCTGGCCTTGTACGGTCAATTCGATACTAATTCAACATCAGGCCAGTGTCCTGTTTCTCGATTTTTAAAAATGATTGCGAAATCAAAGACTGCGATCAACTTAGCGAATTTACCTCCAACAACAAAATCAACACATTTACATTCATACATATACATACACCAACATACATGGTATTACCAAGTTCAGTTTTGGATTGGTAATTATAATTTGAATCCGGAAGATTGGTGTTGGATCAAATCTGAAACAATGTTCCTGCCAATAAAAACAACGGAAAAACTGGCGCCTGACGACTTGCTTGGGCTGGTTAATTGTGCCTGCATAAAAGAGTGTACTAATAGATGTGGATGTAAAAAAGCTGCGCTTCCTTACTCATGATGATGATGGTGATATCATGATCGGTCGATTAAATGCTATCGATAGTAATCCCGATGGAAATGAAGACGACCTTAATGATTATCAAGATTTTCCAATAGAAGTTCGAAAATACTGTGAACCGATACTTGAAGAAGTCGAAGTGGAGGAGGTTCAAGGAACATCACGACGATGAAATACAAACGAAACCACAGATGATGAGCCATTATAACGATGTAAAAGATTACAAAAAAATTAATATTATTGAAAAACTTTCAACTGTTCTAAGCATGATTTAATAAATTTCAAAATAACTTTCAGTATGTTTTTGATTTTGTAAATTCCCTGAAAACTTAAAAAAATGTCTTTTTTATATGAATAACAATAATAATTAAATAAATATTAGTGCTACAACTTCAGTAAAAAGCTTGAATTGTTGATAAATTCATAATTAACAAACAGATTTGAAGCATATTTGTCTTATCTGAATAGTTTAATAATCATTATAATTATAAAAGCGGAGCAGCGGATAAAAAATACAAGTATCAAGGTATCACAATATTAAAAGTTTTATAAAAGATAGAAAAAATTTGAAAAACACATAGCTACTTTTATTACAGAATGGACTATTGAAGAAAAAAATTATATATTTATAACAATTTTTTTTAAATAAACAATTGAAAAAAGAATGGAAAAATGTTTTATTTCAAAAGCTTGAAGAATAGAATTTATGATTTAAAAAAACGGTTTCTCAATTTTGATATTTAGTCACAAAGACGACTGTTAATTAACAAACGCATTTTTAGCATCGAAGGATTTTTTCAAGGAAGCATGTTTTTTTAATCATGATTTTTTCAATTGACATAATGCATAAAAACAATATAATTTTTGAAAAATGTGAATTTTTTAAATTTATAATTTTCAATTGTTAATAAAAAAGTGAAAATTTTTTTTTTATTTGGCAACGGTTACCCATTTTTTAGCCTATTAAGAATAACTTCACCAAAAGAAAGGAATTACAGGGTTTTAGTTTAATAATTATAAGAGTTTTTATATTAACTTTCAATTCAAAAAAAGTTGATAAATAACAAATGCATATTCAATGTTAAAATTGAGATAAACATTTTCTGACTGCGAATTTTTGTTTACTGATGTAACCCAACATCACATGAATTTTTTCATTCCTTAATATTCGCATTTAATATGTTCAAATTATTTTTTTGTTTCAATGTCAGAGTGACGGAATGCGCGCGGAAGCCCCACTACCCGTTTTTGGCTCTATTTTCAGGGCTCTGTAAAAATTATAAATAATTGAGATACAGTTTAACGCAATTTTATTGATCTTTTCAGATCTTTTTTCGAGATATTCAAAAAAACTAAAGCCCCATTTTTTTTTTCACTTAATTGTTTATAACTTTTGTAATTTTTTTCAGCGCCTTTTCGGACCTTTCCTTGAACATTCTAGGTAGAAATACGAATCCAATGACACCTTAGTCGTAATTTTTGAAACCTTCTGTAAAATTTCACAAAAATAAGCAAAAAAAAAAGTACATGTGAACCAGAATACCTGAGACGAAGATTTTATGTTATGCATGGGCGGTAAGATTCCAGATACAAAGGAATAGTATATATCATTTGAATTCCGAAACACTTTTCTGTTAGTTCTGAAGCACAAATTTACAGAGTTTTTCATTAATAAATATAATCAAGAAGCTAACCACATAAGTTTAGAGGCAGTGGTCACCAATCTTCGTTCCAAATTTTAGATCACAAACATACGAGCAGCTGTAAAGATCTTTAGGAATTGCCAATTATCTCGGAATTGCAAACCTCTATTTCCAGAAATGGGAATGTTGCCTTCCGAGCGATTAGGAGCATTTTCTTTCCCGTTTTCATACGTTGCAATTGACTGTTTTGGTACCATTATTGTTGCAATAGGTATAACAGTAGGAACACGATACAGTGTACTCATTACTTGTCTCACCCACCGTGCAATTCATATTGTACTTTTCCAAACTAGATAAGAAATATGTTATACTTGGTATCCGACTTTTTATGTGTAGAAGATGCCAGCCAAAGGAAATAACATATAACTGGACCAATTTTGTCGGAGCACAACTTGAACTTAACGAGTGATTTCAAAGCTCAGATCAAAATGAGATTTTAGAAGAACTCACATCCAAAAATATAATCTGGAAATTAAACCCTGCAAGAGCTGCATACATGTGTTGAATGTGAGAAAGGATGATACGATCTATTGAAACAGCTCTGAAAATCAGTTTCAAATCCATTAATTATTATTATTATATTTTTATATCATTTACGACATGACAAATTTCATATCGAAGGTAGAGAAGATAAAAAAAAATAATTTATATTCCACGTTTTCTAAAGCATGTTAGGCACTGCTTCAGACAGAGCTGGAGACGAAAATAAGTTTCACCAATAAAAACGGACTGTTGTAGTGGGCATACCAAACATGAGTTTTGCCATGAATGTAACATGTATCAAACCATTTACAGTCATAGGGTAGAGAAGATCTAGCTGGGTGAATATTTTGAACTCTCTAGGAAAGTCTTTTAGGAGACTCTTGTTGTTTTGCCAGAAAAGTACTCTGCTGCACATATAATTCTTACATCCCTTTTACTAAAACTGTTCTTCATATTGAAAAGTGGAATAAGAAATGAAGTGTACGTATATCTGGTTGAAACCCTTTTCCCTCACCTTAACTACGGCACTGTTTCATGAGGAGAGTTTCGTAAACCAAGTTAGCTTCAGAAAATGACTAAAACCATCCAAGATATTTGTTTGAAGGTGATTGACAATGTTTCATGATGAATTTCATTAGTTCGGACCTCCCTTGTCTAATATATAAAATGATTTGAAATCCCTGAGACCCCTAAAAGAGAATAAATAAAAAATGCACAGCAAGGGGAAATCAGCAAATCAGGAAGAGCAGACCATGTTTGGACCCATCAACACAACATCGAATGGTCCCAAGCTGAGATCATACACAGAGAGGAACATTGGTTTAGAAGAAAATTCAAGGAAGCCGCA